>JAHLJT010003656.1:67264454-67420356 GCA_031308135.1 Acheta domesticus
AGGAATGAGTGCAATTGCTTAAGAAGTGCATGCTGATCGGAGACCAGCGTGAAACATCCTTCCTATGTTGACTTGCAGGGCTCCTTTGTTCGGTATTTTGGGTGAAAGATTTCGGAACGTTGTCGATTGCGTTTCGATTATATAATATTTGCATTTTGGAAAAAATTTTGCGTTTCCTTAAAACGAATTTCAAAATTTATCATTTAAAATATGATCGTTCTTGAAAACCACTTGTTTAGACAAATACATATTAAAATAAGCATCAACAGCCTTTTTAGGACATTTCAGGCACCATTAGACGCTTTCATGAGATATATTTTCTCATGATCCTTAAACATCTGCAATTATTTTCACATCCTAAACGAACTAAATAAGCATTTGTCCTAAAATCCGAGATCTAGTTATGACTAATAATTTTAGGCATGAAACTTTAATTTCCAAGTAAATAACGTTTAAAAGCAAAATATAATTGAACGAGGATTTATTAAAAAGGGATATTCAGAATAACGCTGAACATTATCCCGCGCGTTTTATGTAACAGAACTAACGTTCACCAATTTATTAATGTAAAATGCTATTAGCTAGCTTAATAAAATTATTGTTCGCTTAATTATATTTCTTCTCAAAATACAGAAGAAAGTAAATATTTTACGTATACATTTGAAGATCCACGAAATTAAATTATATATATAAATTTTGTCGCAAGATGGGGAGGGGAAGTTGCCCCCCCCCCTTGCTCCTCCCCTGAATCTCGTCCCTGAGAGTCGACAAAGACCGCGCGTGGTCTGATTTTGCGTCAAGACAACGCGCCAGCTCACGCAGATCAAAAAAAACAAAGAAATTTTATGATAAAATCATGTCAGACTTCTACAACACCCCCTCTTGTGTCCTGACCTGGCCCCCTGCGACTTCGTATTTCCAAAAGCTAAAGAAACAATCAGAGGACGCCGGTTTTAGACCTCAAAGCATGCAGTAGCAGCCTAAGAAGCATTTCTAACAGAGATTTTTCTTTCAAATAAATTTTGTTCTACATAGTTCTTTCATTAAGGTCATGTACATTTTTTTGAAAATTTTAGTGGTTTTCGCGCAATATTGCGTGCAATATATGCAATTTAAAAAAATACAAAAACAAATTTTCTCAAAAATTGCTTCAAATTGTTTCATTAAAGTTCTGATAGGAATCGTGCGAAATGTACTCTATTAGATGTCATAAACATAAGTTTGCACTGAAGAAATTCCAGACCAGTGGTACAAAAGTACAATAACCCTCATACACAAAAAGGCTCAAAGAATCAACTCAGTAATTATAGGCCAATAAGCTTGATGTCAAATCTGTATAAAGTATTTTCAAAAATAATAAACAGAAGAATAACAAATTTTCTAGACGAACAATTGTCACCAGAGCAAGCTGGATTCAGGAAAGGATTCAGTACAATGGACCACCTACAAACCATAAACCAGATACTCGAAAAAGTTCAAGAATACATCCAGAATCTATACATAGCTCTAATAGATTTTTCCAAAGCATTTGACAGTGTTGAACACACACCAACATTTAAAGCATTGCAACCTCAGGGCGTTCTTCCCAAATACATAAGAATTTTAAAGAAATTGTACAAAAAACAGCACAGCTAAGATCAAGACTGACATTGAAGGAGAAGTATTCCAAATAAGAAAGGGAGTAAAACAAGGAGATCTTCTATCACCCAAAATGTTCATCTGTTTACTCGAAGATGTTTTTAGGAAGCTGAAATGGGAGAACGAGGGACTGCGAATAAACGGAAGAAGACTAAATAACCTCAAATTTGCCGACGACATCATTGTACTAGCGACCTCTCAACAAAAACTACAAAAAAGATTAGACGAACTAAATAAAGAAAGCAGAAAAGTAGGACTCCATCTAAACTTAAATAAAACAAAATTAATGACAAACCACAAGGAAATCCCCATAAAAATTGATGGTAAACAGACAGAATACGTACAAGAATATATTTACCTGGGACAACTGATATCGTTCCACAAAAGACTTAACCAAGAAATTGACAGAAGAATTACCCTCACCTGGCAAAAATTCTGGTCTTTCCTTCGTCCTCCTAGACAAACATATAGGCTTAAAAATAAAGAGAGAAGTAATAGATTCTTGTATATTACCAACACTAACTTAAGGATGCCAGACTTGGTCCTTAACCTCTGCTCAAAAACTAAAAATATCAAGGTGCCAAAGGAAGATAGAAAAGGCCTCAATATATCCCTCAGAGACCACATGACATGTGCAGAAATAAGGGGGAAAACCAAAATAAAAGATGCGTCAGAAGAAGCTGAAAAACTGAAATGGAAATGGGGCGGACATATTTTAAGACACAATGACCAGAGATGGTCACACACAACAACAATGTGGGAACCAAGAATTGGCTGGCGACACCCTGGAAGGCAACACAAACGATGGTCGGACAGCTTCAGGCAGGCAGTCGGCAACAAGTGGACGCGGCTGGCCCAAGATAGGTCATACCTAACGTGAATATCTTCTTGTACTTGCAAAAATAGACAAAGAAAATGAAGTGAAAAGAAGTGTTAGAAACAGTGCAAAACAATAAGAGATTAACAATAAGTGATAAGTGATTAAGTGTGTTTATCAAACAAAACGTTCAAACTATAGGTATCAATGTACAATCAGTTAAATTAGCTACACAAATGAAAATTGTGAAAAACAAGCGTAGTCAGTATAGTGAACCAAGTCAGTTAACTAATGAAGTTGTACATAACCAGAAGTGAATTTGGTATTTGGTGTTTTTTGTATTTGGTATTTTTTGTATTTTTGTAGTTTTTGTACTTTTGTATTTTTGTATCTTTGTATTTTTCTGTATATTTGGTATATTTTTG
Source organism: Acheta domesticus (assembly GCA_031308135.1). Taxonomy (NCBI): domain Eukaryota; kingdom Metazoa; phylum Arthropoda; class Insecta; order Orthoptera; family Gryllidae; genus Acheta; species Acheta domesticus. The sequence continues at coordinate 67,267,335 of JAHLJT010003656.1, forward strand.
TATTTGGTACTTGGTGTAAAACCAGATAGCAAACTATGTACTATTCATAAGTAGCTGACAACACAAATCTTCCCTGAGAAATCAGGAGGCCTTAGCCCTACATGGTATTGTATAGGCTAATAATCAAACCTTATTGTATTAAATTTCTTTTAACACATATACTGATTACTTTAACAGTTATGGTGTAATCTCATTTCACACTATGGCAGCACCGCGGACTTGCGGCTGGCTGGCGCCAAAAATGATGTGGTTCGGAAGTGCTAGATATTGCGTATAAAAATGTTAAAAAGAATAGGTCAAACTTTTAGCCATATAATTGTGAGCACGTAGAAAAGTTAGATGAAAAAAGTTGGAAGTAATCATTAATTAAATTAATATAATGTAATAGAAGGATGTTTTATAATATTGAATCACTGATTTCGAAGATATTCATTACAAAATAGTGCAAAAGCTGTAACCTGTTTGTTTTTTTTTGACAAAATGTAAATTCTCCCTCTTTGTATTCGTTGATCTTCTTTTTTATTTGTTTTATCAGTAAGAAAGGATAAAAGTTAAATTTTCTTTCAGGATTTGCACAGACCCAATCATGCATTGGATGTAGGCCTATGCTGAATACCATGACATTACAAAGGTTAACGCATCTGTGAACACACAATACCCAGGAATATGCTCTTGACTTCGTTTGCCATGCAATATGATACAACCAACCACAATTCTATACCCTTATTATCCAGCTTTAGCCTGCAATAAAGCACCAAATAATACGCAACTCAGATTTAGTACAAAATATAAACTTTTTTATTTTTGCATATTTATTTTTTCAGGGCAGGGACAAGATATTACTTGCGTACACGTGGCTGAGCTAACTCAGCTGTCCTTGGAGTGCACATAGCTTTCAGTGCAATGGGTAGCACTGTAAATGGATCCTCCTTCAAATCGTCAGTGGGTGGTCCTTTACGCTCACGCGGGGTTGCAATCTTCGCCACTCGTTCTGACGCTGAAACAGCAATACGCTAATGAAAACCAAATATTAAAGAAAGATAACAATTGATAATGGAACAAAACTGGTGAGCAAGATTTCACTGCATCCTGGCATGCCCCTGCCCAATCATATCACACCATAAACATATCACTTATTATCATTCATGGTTATTGTAGTAGAAGGCACATTTTTTTAGTAACTATGGTGAAAAAGCCGAAAAATAGTGCTGAAGTCTAATAATTATGGAATCCTATCTCCGTTCCAAACAACAAAATGGGTTTGGTTCAATCGTAAGTGCAAGATCATATTTGAGTGAATGTGGTGTGAATTACGAGAGCGGAAGTGAATGAAATTACATTTCATATTTGAATCTTCACCCATTCATTTATACAATGATTTTTACTTTCTCGCCTTACGAATACTTCGTAAGAAGAGAAGATTATGTTATCGTATGCTAGAAAAAGGCGAATTTTCGCCTGAAAAACTATCATTGTTGGGCTCTGCAGACACGAAAAAGTGGGTAAATCCTGTTGGCAAATTTAGAAAAAATTCTGTAACTCGTGGTAAAGCCAGAATCCATGTTTTGATGATACCGAAAACTCGATTGACGGCAAAACGCCCGTCTGTCCTCCGTCTGTGGTCAACGCTAGCGAATAAACCGTTTACCCGATTTTCTACAAAATTGATATTCCCCAATCGTTTTGACTGATGTCGCGGATCCTGGAATTTGAGACCGATATTTTAATTCTGTGGGAGGGGACTTTACGTGAAGCCCCTCGAACATTTTCAAAATTTTCAAAAAATGGCTCCAAATTGTTTGATTAAATTTTGTTGTTGAAAAGTGCGAATGACGTTTAAAAGAAATGCAGGTATCATTTTCGGTGATATCCCCAATTTTCCGAAAATTGCAAAAAAAAATCAACATCAATTATTCCAACATTGTTGCAACCAAAACCAGAGGATTATGGTCAGTTTCTACCTTAAGGCAAACATCCCCATCTAAATGATGCTTTAATCGCTGTAGCCCTCATATTATCGTCGCACATTCTTTCTCTGTCACACAAAATTTCATCTCCGAAGGAGAAAATTTTTACTAAGAAATAACACGGGATTCTCATTCCCTTCCTCATCTAACTGAGAGAGTACAACCCCCGCCCCTCTGTCGGACGCATCGCACTGCATTAAAAATTCCCTACTGAAATCAGGCGCCCGAATGACCGGTTCACCGCACAGAGCTTCCCGCAGTTCAACAAATGCATTTTCATAATCTTGCGACCATGCTATTTTCCTTGTCGTGTACTTCCCCTTAACAAGTCGGTGAGAGGCGCAGCCTTCTCCGAAAATCGCGGCACAAAACGCATGTAATAAGAAATTAATCCTAGAAATTTCCTAATTTATTTTTTTGTATTCGGTCTTGGATATTCCCTAATCGCGCATACTTTTACATCATTCGGCTTCATAAGACCACTGCCAATTTCGTTGCCCAAAAACCTTACAGTTCCGCGAGCAAACATTTTACATGTTACATACATTTCGCCGGCTGAACATGAAGTTTCGCCTCCCATAGTATATGAAATACCGTGCGTAAATGACGCAGGTGATCCGACCAATCATTACTGAAAATTGCGATATCCATATAAGAAATAGCAAATTCCGAACAATCCTTAAGTAATGCCGCCATTAATTTACTACACAAATAAGGCACATTCTTAATCCCAAAAGGCATAAGTAGTGGTTTGTAACTTCCGAAATTTGTGGAGATAGTGGCATATCTCTGCGCTCTTTCCGTCATCCTAACTTGCCAAAAACCTTTGCTCAAATCGCAAGTAGATATTATTTTCGCAGCTGCTTCCGTTTCAATTCTCTCATCTAAACTAAGCAGTGGAAAATATTCTATTTTAATAACTTTATTCAGTTTCCGATAGTCAATACAGGGTCTAGGTTTCTTCCCTGGAGTCTCTACTAAAATCATGGGTGACGCAAAATCAGAATCTGAGCTTTCAGTGATTCCGTCCTTTAACATATTAGCAATCTCCTCTTGTAAAATCTTTGTCTCATTGCCGTGCGATAAGGCGCATATATTGTCAATCAGTTCAATATCCATTTCTACGTTCTCGGTTAAACCTGGCTTATCAGAAAAAATGTCACTGTATTCAATAATTAAAGCTTTTAATTTATCATGCACTTCCGGTGTAGCATCAGTACCCACAAGCATTGACTCAGCATCGAAATCGATCGCATCATCCTTCGCCTCACCTTCCTTCCTACACTCCGAAACAAAATTTACATATTCCGTCCTTTGTTGATATGCTTTCATCATATTCACATGATAAACCTTCCCGGAACTCTTTTTTGGTAATCTTACTACATAATTTACTTCCGAGACCTTTTCTGTGACTTCTCCCGGTCCCATCCACTGAACCGACAGTTTTTTGTTCTATTAGGAGCAAAGATCAATACTTTGTCGCCTACACTAAAATTTCTCATAACTGCCTTCTTGTCATAAGCAACGTTCCTTTTCTGTTGCTCGCTCTCTAATCTATGATGCGCTGTTTCCCTAATATTCTTCAGCCTATTTATGAGTTCAAACACATACTCAGTCACAGAATTACTCTCTGGTTCATTTCCAACAATATTTTCATACAAAACTGTCACCGGTGTCCTCAAATTTTTACCAAAAACTAACTCTGCTGGCGTATACCCTAAAGACTCGTGAACCGACGTTCTCATAGCAAACAATATCGCCGGAAGATTCGTCTCCCAGTCACCTCCTGCCTCTAAGTATAGAACTTTGAATAATCTATTCATCGTCCGATTTATTCTCTCAACAGAATTACTTTTCGGGTGATACGACGAGCTATGAACTAACCTAATTCCAAAATTTTCTGCGAATTCTACCATCAGGTTGCTCGTAAAACATGTTCTGATACGTTTGAATTTCTCGCGGAAATCCGGTCCTGCTAAACAATTCTAACAATGCCTCTATAATACTGGTGGTGTGCAAATACTTATAGGAATGGCCTAGGGATACCGTGAAGCTACACAAATTGCTGTTAAATTCCCAATGCGTCATCCTCCGAGCCCTTTGTTCAACATCCTGCTCTGCGCAGGTATTCACCGTTTGAGCGCGCCACGACGCTACACTATCAGACCCAGCACTTCCAGTGAGTGTGGTGAACATCAGGTCTATGTGGCTCAGGTCGCTTTGCTGATTCCAAATAAGGGTACTCCCTGTTCTTTTTCTTGTAACGATTGAAGGCTTTTACGTTTACAGAACGAAATAACAATTATGATTTTAGGGCTCTCGCAATACCATCAGTGCCACTCTTCAGTTGTCCACGACGGAGACGTTCCACACAAGTTTTGCATACCACATCAGGAGCCCACGACTTATCTTGATCACCCAGTTTTATACCAAAATATGTTTCATATATTTTTCTACAAAGTTTGTAATATTTCTTTTCTGTTTCTGTATCGTAAATTCCCCACAAATGTAGTCAATACATTAAAGTCGTTCAAACAAGGTATTCCTGAAGAACTCATTGTTTTGTAACGAAAGAAAATATATTAATAAAACAATTAAAGATTACAGAAAATTATGTGATATTCAATGTTTAAAATTAAAAAAAAACAGTGTATAATGATAGATATTTGCATTACATGCTGTGAGTTTTGTGATAGTATCACTCATTACAGTGTTCATAGCACAAAAACTAGAGCCAATTCAGCGAAACGAATGACATATCTCGATTCAGCGTACCCGATTTACTATAAATTCGTTGCAAAATCCTAGGCTAGTGAAAAAAAGTTTTGTTGAGCAGTGTTATTACTTTCTCGCCTAACGAATTTCTTCGTAAGAAGAGAAAGTAATGTAATCATGCGCTGGAAAACGGCGAATTTTTCGGGGCACTGCGCTTGTGTGGCGTAGTGGTATCACTGCCCGCACGTAAATTCTCAAGATCTGGGTACGGGTCACGGGATAGGAAAACAACTTGCTGGTTGAAAACACTTTTGCTGGTTTATGTAGGTGTGTAATATTCAGGGGCATTTAGAAACGATGCAAAAATGTATGTGGTTTGGTAGCACTCCGTGCTGAATTTGATGTTTTGATTTTAATTGAGAAAGGGCAAAATATATCTATGTTGGAATTTTTTATACATTGTCCCAAATTATTTTTTTACATGAATCCAACATTTAATCCAACCTGGCTAAAACCTGCCTCCTTCTCCTCACCATTTCAAGATTGGACAATTGAATATACTAATATTATTACATTATATGTAGCTGTAACGATAATTAACATTATGTACTATTTTATGTGTTATTTTTACTACTATTATTACTATTATTATATTATAAGTAGTAGCCGTAAAATGACAGTAACAAGTAAATTTTACCTTTACATTAAACATAAAATTACAATCCTAAAATGTTAAATATCTTGCTACTAAAAATAATTATATACTCTATAATATCTTAATCTACCTGTAAAAAGTATTGTAGTATAATTCTTAGGGCAATGACTCTATCTCGATCAGGTTTTTCTGTCCAGTTTCCCTGGTCCTTTGAGCAAATGCTGAGATGGCCCCTTGCTTTGCTTCTGGACAGTAAATGTAACTTCCCTCTATCCACCCAATACAGCACTTTAACTCAATAAATTATTATTATTATTATTATTATTATTATTATTATTGCTCCATATCATGACTACAGATGTTATGAGTCGGTTGAGTATAAAATCTACTCCAGGTTGCAACCAGCTACCTAAGGAGTAGATCTATGGTCTGTCGATGCCTCTACAATACTTTGCCCAAAATGTGAGCTCTGCCAAATAAGCAATTTCTTGCACTTCCCAGTCTAGTTTAGCCAAGTTCTTACACAAATGTTGCGGAACAAATCCCAGAGCTCCGATAACTATCGGTACGACCTGTTCTACGCCTACATTGGGCTGATCTCAATTTCCAAACTCTTGTACGTATTTAAGACGTTTCTCTGCCTCCTTGGTAACGACGTTTTGATCGCAAGGCACAGCAACATCCACAAGTAGACACGATTTTTTCTCAGAATCCCGGATAACAATATCCGGTTTGTTTGCTGCCATCGTGCGATCTGTTTAAATTTGTTGGTCGTACAATATTGTACACAATCCAACCGATGTCACCGGTTTTGGTGAGTGTTCGTACCACTTGAGGCATGTGTTTGGAACTTCGAGGGCGGTACAGATCTGCCAGTGGAGGTAACTGCACACCCTATCGTGTCTTTGTAAGTATTCGGGCTTGGCTAGAATTGGACAAGCTGAGACAATATGATCAATGGTTTCTACTTGCTCCTGGCAAATTCGGCATTTGTCATCTTCGGAAATTTTGAGAACCGCTTTATCAAAATGTGTTTTCAACGCCTGATCTTGAGCAGCTACTAGAACTGCTTCCGATTCTGGCTTCATTCTTCCCCTTTTAAGCCACATAAATGATTGATCTTTATTGATCTGCACCTTGTCCATTCTTTTTAGATATTGTCCATGGAGGGGTTTGTCCCTCCACGACTTCTTTAACATTTCTTGTGTCTCACATTTCATGTTTAGTAGTACCAGAAGTTCAGTGCCTGTGTTATTTGACGTGTCTTGCATAGTTTTCTTTGCAATGCTTTTTGCTACACTAACAATGCCTCTGCTTCCCATTCAGGTCAGATTTCTGCGATAGAATTTCTTCGCGTCTGTTTCAAACAACCGATTCTGTACACGGAAATCTATTCTGCGTTTGTAACGTCTAATTCGTTGAGCCCATGCTTGAATTTTCTCTTTTAGCTTTTCAACTACCATTAGCCTGCTGGTGTCATTTTCAATTTGGTATTTTTGTTCAACATTGAATATTTTTCGTTGTACTTTAGAGGTGTGCGTTGATTTAGAAGATGCCTCAGCTAAGAGTGATATTTCGCGCCGGGTGTCGGCTATCCGTTTCATAATCCTCTTCATCTATGGGGGTACAGAGCTGTTTACTCTGTTTTGCTGTCGGCCGTCGATGTTCTTGGCTGGCCCCAAAATTATCTGAGATACTAGATATCCAGTTGCATATATGATGTGATTGATTTCAGTAATATCTAGATCTCTGCCTGGGGTCTCTACCACCTCATTTAAGACAGAATTCACTGTTTCTATCACTCTTTTAGCTTTGACATTTTCGTATATTCTCCTCAACGGTTCGCGAGATTCAAACGGAAGTTGACTAACTCTTTATATCTTCGCGCCGAAGGAGATTTTGCATCATGTCCTTATCGTGTAATTCATTGCCAGATGAATTTTCATGACGTGTGTTTCACTGGAAAGAGATGAACCTTCCACGGGATCATCATTTTCAAGTTCTACATGTTCGTCATGTGTATAGTTCGAGCGAAGTACATACACCGCATTTCTCTCAATGTCAGCAAGTTGTTCTGCTGTGAATTTTCTGCTGAGTATGTATCGTCGTTGACTGGCAAGCTTCTTTGAGTCTAGGGTAGGTCTCATATCTGGGTTCCGCTCTCTCCATACCTTGAAAACTTCTATTTCTGAGCCCCCATTTTTCGCTTTTGCATAGTAAAAGCACCACATCACCTCCTTTAATTCATCCCGGGTCCATCTCTGACTAAGGCTTCGAGCTACTGCCGGCTCTAGGTCCCTGGGACTAACATCCGTGGGATGGCCAGACGTCGACAAGGTGACATTAGCTCGGTTTCTGAGCAGGTATGGGACATTGGTAGAACAAGGCACGTTAAGATTCATTACATTTCTTGTTCTATCCATTTTGCTCATTGGTTTGAATTGAAGATTCGCAGGACGCAAGTTCGAGTTCACAGATCACACTTAACCCTCGGGTTGTTTCCTGCCATCCGTTACTGCGACCCACAGTGGCCTCGGGGCATCCCCCCGCAGGGCCCAGCAAGGGGTCCCTCCGATCGCCAGTCGGCATTACTAAGCCCTACGGGATTTTCACTGACTGCTGAAGGCAGCCTCCTTCGCTGGCTAATGCAAGGTTCGGTCCTCCACTCTAATCAGTGGCCTGGTGTGCCAACCCAGTTTCTCTCCTGTACCCTCTATGGGCCGACAACAGGAAGTCCAAAGGTTCATGACCCTTCCCTCTCTACTTACTTCCCACTCTCCTCAAAATGGAGTACTTCTTCGTCTGACCCCTCACCTTCAACCTATTCAGCAAGGGAGGCCCTACCGGTAGCTAGGCTACCACTGACATAGCTTTAAGGCTCATGGGAGTGCTCAAGCTCCACCACCAACTGGCAAGGTCGTGTACTCCCTAGGTGGAGTTGTTGTTGTTGTTATTGTTATTATTATTATTATTATTATTATTATTATTATTATTATTATTATTATTATTATTAATTTTAGTGCCTCGGCATTTATCCACGCGCGCGGCGCTTATGTGGCTTGGCGATATGAATGCCGGCAAGTTAACCACAGATATACAGAACTATATATCTGTGAAGTTAACTCTGAAGATTTGAGATCGCGTCTCGGAGTGGAAAAAAATGTTGCTGGTTGAAAACACTTTTGCTGGTTTATGTATTAGTATAATATTGCAGAGCATTTAGGAACACTGCAAGAAAGTATGCGCTTTAGTAGCACCACTAGTTTTATTGTTTTGACATAAATTGAAAATGGTTAGATAAGTGCATATGAAATGAAACGAGTCAGTATTAAGTACATAGTGTGGTAACACATTACCTTGATAATGTAAGGCAGCTCGAGATACAACAAATGGTTTAAATGGAGGTGGTCCAAAATACGGTTTAGGTTGAGCTATTTCTGCGACTCTGTCTGATATAGTATATTCTAAGGCTCCTCTCTTCACCTGTAATTTCAGAGATACAGATGTCATGTAAGGATATCTTTACAAATTATGGATGTTATGTTTACTCCTAAAAACATTGAGTTGAAAAATTACATCTGTTCAAAACCAAATTTTTGAAATGTGAGTACTTCTTATTCTCCCTTATAAAACTCAATATGTATATTTACATTTGCATTCAATTATCTAATTTACTAAGTAATAAGAAAGTTTTATCAAAATCAGTAGATATTTTTAAAGAGGTACCTGGTAGATTTTATCTAAATTAACCTTCTTGACTTTCATTCGTCGTGGTGGTGTGGCCAGTCGTGATAGTCCATCTCCTAGTTCTTCTATTGTCACCTTTTCACCTCTCTAAAACATTGATGACCATATTCAAAGTTAAATTTTTTTATTGTCTTATAATATTATGTTTTGAAAATAAATATTAAGATCTTTAATTCTTACATTTATCTCTGGAGGAGGATGTATTGGCCTTGGAACAGCCAACTTTGCTAATCGTTCCATGTCTAGCTGTCTTGGAGTTTTTTTGCCTTTCGGTTTTGGCTTTGGCCACTTGAATCCAACACCTTCTGTTTTGGGGCGCCTGAAATTTTCAGTTCATGAGTTTAATTGTATTTAGAATTAATTCTAAACACAATTTGTCCTGCTCTACCCACTTGTCCTGTTTATCAGTTCACATTTTACAGTTTGAAAGTAAATATTAAACCGTAAAAACTAAAATCAGTCTCATAATCATAGAGTATTGTAAGCAAGTATTGAAGGTGCATATTAAAGAGCTTTAAGAACATTCCAATTATATTAAAATTACTGAATTTGATTACATTTTAATTTTTTTATTCTTTCACTTTTTCCAAATTTAAAACATTTATCTCTTTTAACACTGATATCATTGAAATAGTTTTGACTGTACATAAAAAATTAACTCATAAAGACTCTTGATCTGATCCTTAAAACTAAAACTGTTCTCATAGGAATTATCATGGATATGATTTCTTTTGAAGATTTCCAAAAATAAAAGTTGTACATTGTTACAGTTGCCAGATTCTTGAATATACAAATAATTAGGAAAATAGATTGTATAAGTAAGAGATATTGTTGAGATAAAAACAACTAAATCATTACTCACTTAAGGTAAATGAAGAAATACCTATGCTATATTTTGAATCCTTTTAAAATGAATTTTACATACTTTTTAGGCTTAACCACTTTCTTCTTTTTAGCAAGGTAGTAGACAGTTTTTGTGGCATTGTCAATGTAGACATCTAATATTTTCCGCTGTTTCTCACTTAATTTATAGCCATGGTATTTTTTAGTACACCTAGAATAACTGAAAAGGAAAAGGACATTAGCCAGTTAAAATATGTAATTTGACATTTATTAAGCTAATCAAGAAAGGAAAAAAATTTGACTTGCAGCTTCACTTACTGTCGCCTTGGAACAGCCAGATGCATGATGCGAATTTTCATTGGAGCCGTGAGTGCTCCAGTGGCAGCCCAGTGCCCTCCTTCAAATGGGCCTTGGCCACAGTGGCGTTTGCTGTCACACAAATGATAAAATGTGAGGAGCAATGCAAAAACAACTTTTGTTTCAAGTTGATTGTAGAGGAAATGTACAAAAGCAAGCAATTTTCATTCCCACATACTTTTAATTCACACTTCTACCATTATTTACATACAAGCAATATTTGAAATATTGAAAAATTTCTGATTATATAAAAATGTTCTTCTAACAAAGTATTTTGTAGTTTCATGTTACTTCTAAAAGTACACATATTTATGTTGTATTGTAAGGTTATATTTCCATGTTCAGTTATCAAACCAACAAACAAATAATAAATAAATAAATAAATAAATAAATAAACAAATAAAGAAATGAATGAACAAATGAATAAAAGCTTCCTTTTCTGGCTCTATTCACAAAATTAAATATAATAAAAACCATTATATTCTATTTTTATGTTTTTAGGAGAGATTTTTGTCTATCAATAAAAAAAAGGGGTTGGATAGCAGAAGGAAGGTCACTACTGTACTTTCTTAAAAAGACTCATACAAGTCAAGGAAGTTGAGCAGATTTGATCAAACCAAAATTCTCAGTTTTAAATCTATTTGAAAGAATGTTTAAAAAACTAAGTTTTATTGTACATTTGAAATAAGATCATTGACATTGTTTTAAAATTTAGAATTGTTTGAGACATTTCTTTCGAAAAAAAGAGAAAATACGGTGTGTTCATTTATTTGAAAAGTGCAGTATTTCTGTATGCCCTTCACATTGATAAGGTTTACAGACACAAAAATAATCCAACCTACACTCACATTCAAGAATGTAATTAGAGATAGTAGCCTATAAACTTACCCTTCAACACCTTCTTTGGCCAAATATTTGGTCTATAACCCAGCTCAAAAAGATCCTCCACATGTTCTGTACATTTTGTATTTATAGCAGCTTGCGACAGAGGCCAAAAGGACTAGAATATTGAAAATATTTGTTAGTTTATAATCAGAGCAGATTGAATGACATTAAAACACCTTTCACTCATCCTTTATGAATGAAATGCCTTCTTTACTTAAGAAATTCTTTAGAATAGTAATTATTAGCAGAGAAGATGAGCTTAAAAATTCTTAAAATATTGTACAGATATTAGATTTAAAGAGAAAGGAGATTAAAATAATATTTCTGATATTAGATTTATAATTAATTTTTTAAAGTGAAATAAAAATTAGAACAAGCAATACCGATGCAGTTTCGAGATTTGGTAATTCCTTTTTGGGTATTTTAATTCTGTAACGAAAGTTAGGAACTGCTAACAAACAGGAGTACAACAATCTATTTAGATTGTATCTTCCTGTGTTTGGAATCCATTCCTTTTCTTCCTTCTCAGGATCTTTGCAATATCCATCGATTTTCGTCATCTTGATGTGGTTTCCTTCTGTCTTTTAGCTCGTCACCTTGTCATGTACAAAATGCTGCAAATATGATTTAGTAATTATATTCATTTGTATATTATTTTTAAAATCATTATAAATATAGCTAAAATTAAACACATGAAACAAATCAGTATATTCTACATAATTATCTCAAATTATTAATTCCATTTAAATGTTGTAATATAATTCAATAAACATTACATAAATTTAATCTAATTTAAATGCTGTTAACATAAATATTTTTCTTATATTAATCAAGAGGCATTTAATTATGTATTTCATATTTAAACTAGTGGTGCTACAATACCACAGACATTCTCGCATTTTTTTCTAAATTTTCTAATTTTTTTCTAAAATTTTCGAAAATTCAGACTGCTTAACGAAAATGAAACCCGGCGCCATTCTTTTAAGCATCCCTCTTTCTATCCGTGCGGGGGGGGGGGGCAACGGGAGGTGTTTGGAGAAAAAATGTTAAATTTTTCTTTTGAAATTACCTATATTTCGCGCCAAATTATACGAAATTACACGAAAACTACTTATATTTTCGAAAAATTTAACATGAACTTATTTAAATATCCGTCTTTAAGGAACAGATTTCATTAAAGAAAAAATCTCTATCTTCAGTATTATAGTTGTAGGAAGACGCCCCCCAAAAAATTGCACTTTTGCAGTTTTCAAAAAATCTGGGATTTCAGGGAATATAAGACTTACACCATTCTCTTAAGCGTCCTTCACGCTATCCAAAGACAAAGTTGATCAAAAAATTTGGTTCCATTTTTCAGAAAATATTGAACTTGTTTTTGAGGCTTCATGTAAAGTACCGTCAAAAATCGAAATATCCATTTCAAACTCCCAAAGCCTTAAGTTCATTCAGATCGATTGGAAAATATCAATTTTGAAGAAAATTGGTTGAACTGGTTAGGCGCTAGCTTTGACCATAGCCGGTCAGACAGTTTGCAGTCAATAGATTTTTGGATATCTAGGACCCCCAAAACTTGGAATCCAGTACATTTTTTTGACATTTTTTAATTTTTCGGTTTCCTAATAGTAGAACGAAAATATTAATTTTAGAATATTAAAAAACAGTAAAACCTGTCCTAAATGGAAATTTTGTTTGAAAAATTTTGAGCCGTTTCTAAAAAAATGGCGTTCAAGCGCTACTAAAAATGCGAAATTTGAAGCTCTTTTTCACAGAAAATTTTTGAGTTTTCGAAACACTACACGTGAAGCACTAACTTACAAATGCAATAGCGTTTACAAATAGCTGGTAATGTCCATATTAATGGTGTGAGATATCTTAAAAAAATGCATTTATGTAATTTTTGCAAAAAATAAATAAATAAAAAAAACAAATTGAACTTTATGTCATAATTGACGTCGCTTTACGTCGTGTAATTAGCTCTATCTGTTCGACAAGTTTGAAGAAAAATTTGGAGCCATTTTTGAGAAAAAGCGTTTGAGCGTTTCTGAAAATGCGGAAGTTTGAGCTAGTTTTCACAGAAAATGTAGAGTTTTCAAGAAAAATTATTACTTAAAGCACATGCACATATACATTAATATAACAATGTTAACATATCGCCGCTAATGTAAATATTAACTATGTAAGAGACAAGAAAAAAAATACATTTTTGCAAATTTTGAAAAAACAAAAGAATACAGCAATATGGCATTTATGTCATCTAATAGAGTAAATTTAGCACCTTAAAGAATGAACTCACTATGAAGAACAAATTTTATTTGAAGAAAAAATAACTATCTGCAATTTGTAGTTGGAGGAAGACACCGAATTAAATTCGGTTGAGTCCTCAAGAAACTTTACTTGACATTATTTAAAGCTCATGAACTTGTAAATAAAATGATGTGAACAAATCGCCACTAAAATAAATATTATCGACGCGAGAGAAGTCAAAAAATATATTTTTGTAACTTTTGAAAACAACAAAAGAATAGAGCAATATGGCGTTTATGTCACCTCTTAGAGCACATTTAGCACTATTCTTACCAAAAGTTTGAAGGAAAAATTTGAGAAATTTTTAATGCTTAATGTAACGTACCCCCAAATTTTGAAGAAAGTTTTTTAAAAACGCGGCACCTCGAGTCGAATCAGATCGACAGAGGAATATCCACTTTGGAAGAAATCGTACGTATGGTTTAGGAGCTAGTGTTGTTCACAGACTGACGGGCGGACGGACGGACTTTTTGAAAAGAACAACTTTTTCGGTAACAGGGGACCCCTAAACATGAAATCTCGAAATCGATTTTCCGCAGCAGTACAGATCTTTATCTATACGTATATTACTTCGTATATACGTACGTATATACGTACGTATTCGGGAAAGTAAAAACGGCGATTTTCAGCAGAAAAAATCGTTTTGTGCCGAAAAAGTGGATACTTCTTATCTCTATATGCAGTAAATTGGTTTTCCTAACACTTTGTTTAGTCAGAATCCAAGTTTTGTAGTTCATTAATATTGAAAAATTGGTTGACAGCAAAACATCAGTTCGTTTGTCCGTGTATAAACAACGATAACTGCTAAAACTGTGATCAGGATTTTCACAACACTGATATCGACCTGTCTGATGTCTCGGCCCCTTCAATTTGAAACTAATATAGTGTGGATACTCGTGAGGGTAGGTCAATGAAATTCAGTTATTATTACAGTGCCAACGTTTCGGCCATTTATTTGGCCTACCTCAGGGCTGTATATATACAATCAATACTAAATAAATAAGTAAATAAATAAACAAACAAACAAATAAATAAATAAAATGATAGTGCACTTGGTTACATGATATTTCATTACATAATAGAAACAAACGTGTTGAACCAACATTTTGCTAACAAAATACAAGGCAAGGATAACAGTAACAACTATCTACCAGGAATTGTAAGAGTGTTATGTGACATGTTACGAATTATGTCATTTTTGCAGTTGAGTTGCTCCCGCAAACGGGATGCGCGGAGTCAGTGTCTATGTTATATTGCCAACTGTGTGGTTATGAGATACCTGTTTACAACTTTTTTCACCTTTTATTAAGTAATATAAATCATACAATATTGCTGTCATGTTCGGCCAAATAAATGGCCGAAACGTTGGCACTGTAATAATAATTGAATTTCATTGACCTACCCTCACCAGTATCCACACTATATTTATAAGAAGAGGTCAAGATCAACAGAATGATTTGAAACTGTTCTAATTTTTGGGAGTACTTTACATAAAGCTTCAAGGGCATTTTCAATTTTATTTTCAAAATTTGCTTTAATTTTTTACAGAACTCTATCCTCGGATGCCGTACAGGACGCTTAAAAAATGACACACGTCTGTTTTGTTGAAATATCTAAATATTCGAAAACTCGCAAAGTTAAAATTTTTTCGGCGTTTGTTACATTTGTGATCAGATTGTGAACAGAACTTCAAATTATTTCTCATAAAGTTACTCAAAAACTCAAAACTGTAAATATAAGCTCAAAACTGTGCATTTTCAGAAACGCTCAAACGATATTTTCTCCAGAACGGCTCCATATTTTTCAATGAAAATTTCCTTATAAAACAATATTTTACAAGACTATAATTCACATTCTCAATAGTTTTGATTACTTCTAATAATTTTTTTAATATTTTTGAGGGTGTTCTATTTTAGTCATATTGAGTGTCCCTAAATACATAAAATTGGCCCTGTTTGTTACAATAGAATCATTACGGTGATAATTCCATGGAAGACCTATGTAAAATTTTCCTTTATCAAATTTATTTAAATTCCTAAAATAAACAGTTTATTCGTAATGAATAAGCAAAATTAATTTAGTATTAATAAAGTAAATAATGATTTAAATAATTAAGTATTGTAACGAAATTGTATTGAATGATGATTTACCCATATTCATGTGAGAACAAAGTAATTCAACAACCAAAACGTTCTTTTCCTAAATTGACTTTAGATGATTCACATTAAGAATAAAAGTTATATTGTCCTATAGAGAGCGTCAAAAATGAATAGACCATTCAAACTTACAGGGATAAAAGAAATGTGAAGATGACTGAAGATGGAGAATTCCAGATGACATTATGGTTGCCTCATGCTGAACATTAATTTCTATTTCTCTTTATGAGAAATAAATAAATAAAATAAATAACTTATTTCACAAAATATTATTCATGAGACTCCATCATGTCGTTTGCCCCTGCCCTCGAAGAGGGTAATACTCCTGAAGGTTACACCCACATAAAGTAGACGTTTCTTAGGAAACAACGAACATTGCTTGTACTTTTCATTATTAGTCCGTTAATTGTTATTATATCTTCATAAGTGGAGTATTGATCAGATAGTTTGCCTATTACAGAGATCACAGCTTGTACTCTCTCTGAGCCAGAGACAAAATTAGTCGGAAAGAGCGGTGGGTACTCCCCGTCCCCTCGCCCCGCACGCCATGCCTTGGACGCAAGGGCGTCAACATACAATGATGGATGATAAATGATATAAAATTATATTAAGTATGATTTTATCTTTCAAAAAATCAGAAAATCTGAATTAGTAAATGAGTGAATCGGAAAGAACTATTCTAAGATCTCCCACGTTGCCTCCCTTTCTCATATCCTTGTAAACGGTATCTTCATCATCATCATCATCTTCCTTTACGGATTAGGCATATTGCCTGTTCCAGCCTCTTTCCATCTCATTCTTGGCCTTCCAATGTTTCTTTTTCCTCGCAGCTTATGATTTAGAGCTTGCACTGGAAGTCTGTCTTGGCGGCATATTTCCAAAATGTGTCACCCATTGCTGTCTGTACTTCCAAATTTTGTCATGTATTGTTTCTTTCCGCCCTAGTTCCTCTCTTATTTTTAAAAGCAAGACTTTAATATCTTTCCACTTTGCGGAAAGAAAGATGTAACTGCATCTTTCTTTCCGCAAAGTGGAAAGATATTAAAGTCTTGCGTGTACAAAGCAAAGATGTAACTGCATCGTTCTTTCCGCAAAGTGGAAAGATATGAAAGTCTTGAGTGTACTGAATTCTGAGCCCACACTGGGCAACTGGATGGCCGCGACACACCCAGAGGCAAATTAACCACTTTACTTCTCGGCTGTCCGGGTGACGCCGCGTCGTTGGCAGAGAGGCTGACGTTTCGCCTAACATGTCGTAGGCTTCCTCAGGGCAGTGTCACGACATTGTGTGCGTCCAGTATTATATATTGTTCTGACTGGGCGCTCGGGTGGGGCAGGTGCGCCGTGATTGGCGGAGAGGTCCCTCCGATTGGCTGGCGGATGGGCTGGGGGATGATAATATATTAATTATAATACGTTTCGCATCATGGTGCAGCGGCCGATCCAGTTTAAATGATGCGGTAGTTATGGCCGTTGCAGACTGACCGCTTCCGAACGGGTCAGGGAGCGCGGCGAGGGAGAGGAGGTGCGAAGAGCACGAAAAAAAGTGCAGTGAGAGGTATAACTCGAGAGGAGACGGAACGGGTGCGTGGGCTTGAGTGGTTTATGAAGGAATTATGGAACTGTGGAGATGGTATGAGTGCCGATGGAAAGTGGATAAAGTGATAATAAATGTGGAGATGAGCATGGTGAACAATCTTCAAAATCTAATCGGGAATTGCAACATTAAGAACTGGGTGAAATGCAAGAGATCAGTCGGGAGACGAGTTTCACCACGTGGTGGCAACTGCGTAGTGCAACTGCAGTGAAACATCCGGCGAGGACTGTAGACAGTGTTATTGTGAGCAGTGTGTCCACAAAGTAGACGGTGCGGGAGGTGTGGATGAGAGAGAGCAGAATATCAATAATGCTTGGATGGAACGAGTGTTGAGCGGATAACGGCCGAAGGCGCGTGGTCACCCGAGCAGCATACAGCAGCGACCGTCTAGGCCTCGGGAAGCGACTGGGACCGAGGACAGCCGAGCGACGCCGAGCCCGTGGGAGGAAGCCTCTTCGCCGAGGTGCCTGGGGTTAGCTGTGTCGCCCATCCAAATGTCAGGTTTTTTATGTGTTGAGTAGTTTATCAGGAATTGATAGTAGGGTAGCAGTGATACATTAACATTTAAAATTGGAGAAGTGAAATGAGATGCATATTGTAATGAAGAGTTTTAAAATAAAGTATTTTATGTTCTTTGTATTATAATTTGTATTTCCACTGTATGTGCACGAATACCCAGAGCCCATTCACGAAAAAGATTACCTGTCCCCGTCTTATCTTAAAATCAATGTTGTAGAGGACCAAAAGGGGTCCATCATAATATGTACATACATATACATATATATGTGTGTGTGTATTATATATATATTGAAACGTTCGTCTTTCGAGTTTCATTTCAACAATGTTTTATGGGTGGGACAGGTAATCGTTGTTCGCGAATGGGCTCTGGGTTTTGACACATTCATCAGAAATACATACACATTGAAATATAAAGAACCTGGACAATATTTTACATCGGTTCATACACTCGGTGTGACACTTCTCCACTTTTCTAATATTAACTGCTAACTAAATCACAACCACACCTCCTTTTCATTCTTAAAACACTAGACCATACACAAAGGGAAAGAGAAAACCTGGCATTTATTGGGCGATTCACTTAACTTCCAGACGAGGCAGGCGAGGCGCAGTTCGGCATTGCTCCAGATCGGCATTGCTCGGCTGCCCTCGGTCGGTGCCGTTACCCGGAGCCACGACCGGACGACGCTGCTTGCAACTCGGGGCCCACACGCCCCTGTACAATGCTCCCTCCAAAACACTTTCTTCCAAGCACTATTTATGTTTATTTTGTCCATCCCTTTCACACTGTCTAGTCGGTGGACCCGCTGCTCATCAGCACTCAGTTTCCCGTCCTCACCGAACGTTTTACAATCACCTGTACCGACACGTTGCGAGACTAGCTTCCCCTGATACTTCGCACTTGCTCAATTCTCTATAATTCGAACTCCGATTAGCTGTCGTATATCCATCGTAGTCATATATACACTGTTATTACTATGTCCACTAAACAATATTACACTTCACGTTTCCTCAGTCCCTAGATTACGATCCAAAATCACTCCAGCCCACGTGTCCGTCCGTCTCTTACCGAGTTCTCTTACCCACTGACTCATTCCATGCCCGCGCTCCCGCTGGCGCGCTCTCCTGACCCGTTCAGAACGGGTCAAACGGCAACGGCCATAACTGCCGCGCTATTTGAATAGGGTCGGCCGCCGCTTCATTTTGCTAAACGTATAATAATAATAATAATAATAATAATAATAATAATAATAATAATAATAATAATAATAATAATTCGTATCAATATATATGTGTGTGTGTGTGTGTGTGTGTGCGTGCGTGCGTGCGGGAAAGTAAAAAGGCATTTTGCGAAACATCCGGACTCTAGATATGACAAAGAGATAGATGTATAACATAGGTATAACAGAGTTACACCTGTGTCATTGGTTCTTAATTGGTTGGCACCCCCCATCGTGTTTGGGTGTTCGGCAGGTACACGAGATAGCTTTGCGTCGGAACCTGATCTGCCAAACTATAAAATGTGATGGTTTGACTACCAATCAGGGGCAAATGTAATGTGTGTAACATTGTTAATGAAATTTCACACATTTTTATTGGGGGTAAAGTGATCATCTTCGATCCTCCCTACATGCCCTAGAAGTTTGTAACACTTCTGTAAACAGATCAGAGCCAGATCTCACCCATTTAGATTCACTTTTTCAATGAAAACAGACTGATATATATGTATGTATATATATTAGGGTGTCCCTTATATTGCCCAAAAAATTATTTTTGCAAATTTTTTTGGGCTCACCCCCTAAATATTTTCTATTGGGTCCAATTTATTCAAAAATAAAATTTCATCTTAATAGGTTGATATTAACCCGTGCCGACTTGAGCGCGAAATTTGAATGTTAGGGATCATTGGTTTTGCTGGGTTAAGTCAATGGAAAACTATTGATACATTTTTAATATATAATTTTATAATATAATTTAATTCATTTTCACTCTTTAGACTGTGTTTTGGGTTTAACTTTTATTATGGGTACTTTTTTCAGTGTTTCTTTCTTGCAATATGATTACAGTGAATGATGTTCTTGAACAACTCAACAAAAATTGCTTTTGCTCCTCATCTACATTCAGTAGTCCATAAAAATCTTGCATTGATTCAACAGGTCTTTCCGCGCAGTCATTCACAGCCTTTCATCTTAATAAATAACTTTTAGCTTTTAAATATGAAGTTGCTTTTCCAGGTTAAAGGGCAGTTTTGAATAAAACTAATAACCATCTTCAGGCAAGAGAATAGGTATCTGCTTTTGATTGATACAGAGTCGGCTTGTTTTCATTGAAATGAAGATTAAATAGAATAAGATGTATTGTTTATTAACGAATTAATAATTAAAGAACGGTCATCAGTGTACAATTGCGCTTGCCATGTTATTCTTCATCCAATTCTTTTCAAAAGGAATTCGCTTCCATGTGTAGATTTCTCAGTCTAAACTTGCTACCACTTTGATTTTTATTTGTACGCCTGCTGAAGCAGGCGTACGACAGACAATTCTCAGACAGTCAGAGAGTACGACAGACAATTCTTCTAATAAATACTACATATGGTGTCTAAATTGTGTTAAACTTGCTTTTGAAATTGTGGAATCTATCTTTTCATGCAATTTTAGAAATTTTTATAAGTACCCTGATAAGGAACTTTTACAGCTGCACTGCCCTAAAGCCACAGTTTGACATAAAGTTACGATCAAGAGAGAGACATTATTTAAGGAATTTTTAACTACACAAGATAGTTTAGAACCTGATCTGAGCAGAAACATTTTAAATATTAAATATCTCTTGCCATCAATGTTGAGTTCGATGCAATGCCCAGGAAGATGTATCTTTAGTTTGTTACTTTCATAAAAGTTCAACATTTCTTTAAAATCGGACTCATTAAAGAATATTCCCATATTCTCTTTGCCACTTTGAAATTTAATGGCGTTAAATCTTTTTTAACTTTTTTTAAAATGCTAAAAAAGTGGTGTCAGGATTGCTTACTACATTATGTATTTTACATTCAAATACACATTATAAAATAGGTTTTTATATATGTAATGACGGCACGGAAATAATAATGCCCTGTTTAAATTTTGTTCAAGAAAGACGTATACTCCTTCAAGACGTCAAGTGTTTGATGCAGTTGTATCACATCAAAGAATTTGTAATCTTTTTTCTTCTTGTAATGTTCTTTGTTTAGCCCTTTCTTCTTTATCCGCAAGATGTTCGTCCAGTCCTTCAAGATAACTTTTACATCCTGGCTCTCTCTGCCGAAATAAAAACATCCTTTCTTCTTCCAACATAATCATTTGTAAAGCATTCGAATGTGCAATATCAAATAGATTGTTCAATTTATTTCTAAACTCATCTTCACGATGCTTAAAAATATCTTCACACTTGTTTGCGTTTTTTGTAATTTTCTTCACTCCGAATAGTACAAGTTAATAAGATTTTGCGAACAATGCTGATTAGCTCTTGTTGAAATTCTTGCTTTCTTGCAAAATATCATTCTCTCACCAACCACAAGTTTAGTGCTTGCCCTAACTGTTCATTTTACTTCCATATGTTGTGAAATAAAACATCAAGCACTTGACTGATGGTCAATTGTGTCCGTTTATTTGGTATTTTATATTAATAGGTAATATTATCTCCTAATAAAAACACATGTTCTTCGGCTCTGCATATGACACTAACATATGACACTGTTAGATTAGCAACCTATGAACACGAGTAATACGATCGATTAAAATTCATGCTCTGGACATGTCCGTCATGCGAATTCGCGCTCAAGTCGGCACGGGTTAGAATACTCCGATCTCAAAAAAAATTTGTATAGGCATGTTTTAACAAAATTGTTTAAATGTTTTAACAAAATTGTTATAGGCATGTTGGAACAAAATTGGAGGGTGAGCAGTCAAAAATTTGGAAGTCGGAAAATAAGGGACACCCTAATATACATACATACATAAATGACCCAGGGAGAGGTGTCTATATTTTCGTTAGATATCCAAGGACTCGGGGGAAAATACAAAAACAATAAATTGACTGAAAATACATGTTATTTCGCCTATTTTCGTACTGTGCAAATCGACCGCATTCTCGTATATAGTGCACCAGTGCTTACGACACGGCTGGATATCACGCAATAGCATCCCGAGAAACGGAATACCCTGCTGGAAAATATTTTTCTGTCCAATATAACTAATCCATTTCTAGATGTCTCATTTATGATTTGACTTTGGTCGACTATGGTTTCACTTTGAAATATTCACAGCAAGGAATTTGGAAATTAAAACTTTTTCTAGAACATTGTAGGGATTCAACCAGACTATTGTTGCATTAGCAAAAATTGTATCTTCAGTGGTCAGTTAATCGATTCTCAGACTAATCTGAAATCATCAAGCCGCAGTTCACTAATTTACTTTTTCAACTCCTGCCTCGCTACCCTCGCCGCCAGAGAAAATTGTCAATTCACTTCCTGATAGTATTAGTGAGGATTTCTTGCAACCAAGGAAATTTTGTTAGAATTAGATTTCATCAATTTTTGAAAGAGGCGAAAAATGTCTATGGAAGCTCGTTTTCTGTTTTCTAATAAGAGACATTTTTTCAAAAGGAAGTAAGTTTTAAATTATAGAATTTTGCATTTGAGGAGGTTAAACTGAATTCTTCTAGTGCCAATTGCGTAAACAGATTGGTCAAGACGTTTCTCAACTTGTCAATCTCTCTTTCCTTATCATGAGATATGTCAGCTTTCTGTGATATCACGTATACGATTATACTTTCGTCGTTTAAAATGATAGAATACGTCAAATTACTTCATTTTTAATTCATATGAAATATTGGAAGAGAAACACTAATCTTCTGCTACCCTTTATTTGGCCTCTAGAGTCTTATCCAGTCATTTTATTTTTTCGCTTTAAAATATTTGTTAAATTTTTAATTTCAAGTTTCATTGATATTACCAATAAAGAATAGTTCAGTATCTGCTTTAGATTTCTGTCATTATTTACTCAGTTTTCAAAATTTACCTGACACATACTTTTGCTCCAATTAGCAAAGTTCTCAAATTGACAAAAACGAACTTTTGCAGACAGTTTAGTGCCTACACGAACTTGTAAGGAAAGCAAAGCATTATGACTAGGAATTTTAATGAACTGTATTTTTTTCTTTTCACTTTAAAACAATATCTTTTAGTATAGATATTATTTTCATGTTATGGCCTAGGGAAATGGCCCATTTTTATGTGACTTTCTTTTTTGGGGGATTTTTCGTCGGTTTCGACTGATAAGTCATTTTTTACGTTTCTTCGTCATTTTTAAAGCATTTTCGCTGATTTAATCGATTTTCATATCATTTAAATCGTACTTGTTTCATTTACTATTTGCGAGATGTAATAAAAGTTCACCACAGAATTACTTATTAACCTATTCGATTTCGGCGCTCATATATTGTAATGTCAACCGTTGTGAGTACTATGTATATATATAAGGCTATGTATAAGGATCCTCTGGCACTTATCAGCGCCGTTGTAGTTCGGCCGATTTCGTAATAAATAAAGACAAATATTTCCTTATAAAAACAGTTCAAGTTTGCAAGCTGAGTTCACTTGAACGAAAGGAAACAATCTCGATTTAATCAGTTTAACTCGACCAAGTTGAGAATGATGTTTACAGCCGAAGCGACAGCGGCTGCGACAGCGACAGCGGCTGTTTACAGCCGAAGCGACAGAGACGGTGAAATACGTACACTCAAATCAAATTAAAAATAGGACCCTGCCAAACTGTTTCGGGAAAAGCGCGATTTAATTTGTTACAAATCTGGTATCTTTCCAATTAATGTTTTAGCTGTATTTGGACATGCCTCCACCTCTATTGGAAGAAATAAAATTTTATTTTTCTCTGCAGAATGATTCAATGTTGATCGAATTCCTTTAATGAGCAGAAAATTTGTACTGTAACGTACTTGTAAATCATTTAATTTAACTTAAATTGTTTCTCAAAATATATACCAGATCAAATTATTTTTATGTAAGAAGCAACTACCACCGTAATGAATATTTTAAATACTTATAACAGTAAATTTAATGTTTTTTACTTCATTTCTTTCTTTGTTCCTCATATTCTAAAAACTTATGTCTAACAATGCACTTGTCCATTTCATCCATAAGAATTTGTCTTTTTCGTTTCCCTTTTGATCGCTTAGGCGATGTAATAAAAAACCCATGTGTCTCAGCTTCACATCCTTCTTTTTGAATTTTGCATATCGTGTTTTCACATAACTTTAAGGTTGCTGCTGCACTTTTGATTGTTTTTCCTAGAGGTATTTTAGGTCCGTCTTTTTCATTACTTGCAAGGCATCTTGCCTGCCCGCGAAGTGTCACACCTCGACGAGAAGTCATAATTCCCAAAGCTACACCGATAAACAACTCGCATTTTATTGGTCATGTTCGGCAATATTGTAGGTATATATTAAGTTGGCTGTCCGGGTGACGCCGCGTCCATGGCAAAGGTGCCGACGTTTCGGTCGCCATTCTGCGACCTTCCTCAGGGCGTAATGCCACGAACCCTTTGCCATGGACGCGGCGTCACCCGGACAGCCAACTTAATATTGACTCCGGCCGCGGAAGCCTACGCTCTCAATATTGTAGGTCATCAAAGTCCGCACCCTAATTATCACAATCACGAAACTCTGAACCTCGACAAATTGAATGTCGAGATCCGCCAATGTTCGAGAGTCTTGGGACACACATTTTAGGCGAATATTTTTTAAAATCGAAACAGACGTGGAAGGCACATATACCAGAAAAGTCGACGAATATTCACCAAAATTGCGACCAAAATGTCTTATATTTTCTACGTCGTCTTGTCTTAAAAATAAAGTTCTCATTTTGAATAATTTTAATACTTCTAGTTACTTCTAATAAACTAGTTACTTCTGAATATTTTAATGAATATGTCTCAAAATAAATGGTACAAACTTCTAGGGCACATAGAAGAACTCGAAAATTATTACATTTTGCCAATGAAAATATTTGAAGAATATAACAGTTATACATGTGATATTACTACTTTCTCGCTACCGCTGCCGCGGTAGAGAGGAAGTTATGTAATACTGCGAGAAAAAACGCGAATTTTCGGGAGAAAACTCGTATTACAGGGGCCTGGTCACGAAAAAGTGGATAAATCAAATATTAAACAAATATTAATTTACGAATATTAAAGGACAGTAAAACCTCGTCCTAAATGGCAATTCTCTTTGAAAAATGTGCAGCCGTTTAAAGAAAATAGCGTTTAAGCGCTACTGTAAATTCGAAATTTGAAGCTCTTTCTGAACATTTTTGAGTTTTCGAAAAACTTCATTAGAAATCATTTGAAGCATTTAACTCACAAATACAATAATGTTTACAAATTGCTGGAAATGTGCATATTAACTGTCTTTCAAAAAATTATATTTGTGTAATTTTTGAAAAAACAAAAAAATACACCAAAATGAACTTTATGTCGTATTAAAGAGTGAAATTAGCACTATCCGTTCGAAAAGTTTGAAGAAAATATTTGGAGTCATTTATGAGAAAATGGCGTTTGAGCGTTTCTGAAACTGTGGAATTTTGAGCTTGTATTCACAGAAAACGATTTAGTATTCGAGAAACATTATATGATATTATTTAATGCACATTTACTCATAAATACAATAATGTGAACAAATCACTGCTAACGTACACGTTAACGAGTGAGAGACAAGTAAAAAAATACATTGTTGTAATTTTTGAAACAACAAAACAATAGTGCCCACGTGATAAACGATACAACAGTGCGTCTTCAACTGCAGATCCTGTCGTGTCTTTTTAAATATTCTGTCTTTGCTAGAATTGGACAAGCTGAGACAATACGATCAATGGTTTCTACTTGCTCCTGGCAAATGCGGCATTTATCATCTTGGGAAATTTTGAGAACCGCTTTATCATAATGTTGTGTTCTCAATGCCTGATCTTGAGCTTCATTCTTCCCCTTTTAAGCCACTTAAATTATTGATCTTTATTGATCTGCATCTTGACCATTCTTTTTAGATATTGTCCATAGAGTGGTTTGTCTCTCCATGATTTCTTTAACATTTTTTGTGCCTCACATTTCATGTTTAGTAGCATCAGAAGTTCAGTATCTGTGTTATTAGGCGTGTCTTGCATAGTTTTCTTTGCAATGCTTCTTGCTACACTAATAATGCCTCTGTTTCCCATTCTTCAGGTCAGATTTCATGATCTGCCTCATTAGAGGGTCATCTTGATGACAGTACATACTTTCCCTATTGCGGATATTTTATATATTTCTTCTTCTTCTTCTTCTTCTTCTTCTTCTTCTTCTTCTTATTATTATTATTATTATTATTATTATTATTATTATTTAAGCTATAACATCCCTATCCAGGGCAAAAGCCTCCCAATCTCTGGTGGGATAGCTCACAAATAAGATCTTACCTGGTGAGCTAAAACCTGGCGAAGTAGAATTGTTTTCCATTCTGTTTATATACATATATATATATATATATATTATTATTATTATTATTATTTAAGCCATAACATCCCTATCCAGGGCAAAAGCCTCCCAATCTCTGGTGGGATAGCTCACAAATAAGATCTTACCTGGTGAGCTAAAACCTGGCGAAGTAGAATTGTTTTCCATTCTGTTTATATATTCTGTTTATATATATATATATACAGTATATACAGTATATATATATACTGTTAAGAACTTGTGTACTATATATATATATATATATATATATATATATATATATTTATATAGTACACAAGTAGTACATGTGATTGTGATCTTCCTGTAGCACTATTTTTACAGCTAAACATTAGTTTTGTTAGACACACTGTCTTTTTAGACACTGTTTCACACATACTTATCTTAAAATCTATTATTTACACTTCTATTTACATATATATGTATATATATTTTTTCTGACGTAAACCCGCCCTGAACTATATATATATGTATATATATATATATATATATATATATATATATATATATATATATATATATATATATAGGTGTCCGGGGAGGAAACGTCGAAATTTCGAAAATAAGCTCTTAAGACAATTCTATGCATGTTCTGTCTAATAAACCACGTAGATATTCCGAATGGTTGAGCCGCAATAAGCACTCAAAAGTTGGTTTGAAAAAATGATTTCTAGGCAAACATTTGCATTATAGAAGTGTAGAAACACTCCCGAAACATGTAAATTGTTTATTTACAAACGAAATTAATATATTTGCTCAGATAGAAAAATTATATTCATTTCTTTCAGGTAACCTTAACAATCGGTCCACGGACCCCATGAGATCTTTCCTTCCTCTTTTTCTGTCAGGTTTGAAATTTTAGTTTTCAAGAATAATTAGCTGTATTTGGAAATAATACACGCTGCCGTGTTATGATTTAAATCGTCTGATATTTTGTCTAAATTGATTGGAACAATGGCTTCTTGGTTTGACCGAAAAGAGCATGTATAGCTTGAGCATTGTTTCAATGTACTTTTTGAAAACTGCCTTGAATTGTGAATGCGTAGTTCTCTGAAAAGTCAGCTACTACAACCGCATAAAACTAAAAATATTACAAACAATATCTCTAAAGCGCATTACTTGCCCCATGATTCCGCATTGATAAACAAAAACTGCTTTTCGATGTTGTGAACTGTTAAGAAGATATGAGGGTGGCTCACAATTGGAGGGTCACCCGGTATAAATAGAAGTTTCTGCCTTCGAAAATATGCTTCAGATATATTTAAAATATATGAGAATTAATCACTAAATAACGAAAGCAATAATTTTTCTTTCTATAGTTTCTTTTGTCACTTCTTTCCACATTATCCTGTCTCTAGCTATGCGGTCCCATAAATTACCTGATTCGCTAACGAATTCGTCTTGCCACCTCTTTCTTTGTCATCCTACTCGTCTCCATCCTACTCTTGGGTTCCATTGGGTGACTGCGTGTGTCCATCTTTCCGGGTCAAGTCGGCTGATATGTCCTCTCCATTTCCATTTTAATCTTTTTACCTCTTGTCCTCCATCTTTTAATTTTGTCTTTCATCTAATGTCAACATTCTTGATCCTATCTCTCAGAGTGATGTTTCCTCTCCATTTTCCATCGGCAAGAACATTTTCCAAGAGCATTTTACTCTCCATTTTCCTTCGGCAAATCTCTGTCATATTTCGCTTTTTTACATTAAGAGACCATGTTTGTGCTCCATAAATGAGGACAGGTAACACCCAGCTGTCAAATATTTACCTTTTAATCGCTATGTCTTTTTTACTTTCCCGTATACGTACGTATACACGGAGTGATATACGTAGTATAGGGAAAGTTATGTAATGCTGCGCGAAAAAATGGCCAATTTTCGGCGGAATAAAATTAATTGCCGGGCCGTGAAAACGAATAAGTGGATAAAACCAGTTGCTAAATTAAGAAAAAAAAATCCTCTATCTCGTGGTGTGGTCAAAATCCATGATTTGTTGCTTCTTTATACTTAAAAATCGATTGACGGCATTCCGTCCGTCTGTCCGTCTGTCCGTCCGTCCTTCCGTCCGTCCGTCCGTCTGTCCGTCTGTGGTCAACGCTAGCGCCTAAACCGTTCGGTTGATTTTCTTCAAAATTGATATTCCCCAGTCGATCTGATTCTAGTCAAATCTTTGTGATTTTGAAAAAGATTCTTTAAAATTTGGTGGTACTTTATATGAAGCCCTCCGGGGTTTTCAAAATTTTCTCAAAAACGGCTCCAAATTTTTTCTTTAAACTTTTGGTAGGGATAGTGGTAAATGTACTCTATCAATGACATAAAAGCCATTTTGGTCTATCGGTTGGTTTTTTCAAAAATTACAAAAATGTAAATTTTTTTACTTGTCTCTCACGTCGTTAATATTTACATTATCGACGATTTTTTTACATTATTATATTTACGAGTATATATGCTTTAAATAATGTCAAGTAAAGTTTCTCGAAAACACTACCATTTTCTGTGAAAAGTAGCTCAAATTTCGGCATTTTCAGAAATGCTCAAACGTCATTTTCTCGTATATGGCTGCAATTTTTTCTTGAAACTTTTGTAACGGATAGTGCTAATTACACTCATTAGTATAGCGTGAAGTTTATTTTGAGTTTATTTTGTTTTTTTCAAAAATTATATAAATGTAAATTTTTTGAAAGATCTCTCACATCTTTAATATGCACATTATCCGCAATTTGTAAAGATGATTATATTTGTGAGTGTAAGTGCTTCAAATAACTTCAAATAAAGTATTTTGAAAACTCAAAAATTTTCTGTGAAAATGAACTTCAAATTTCGCATTTTTAGTAGTGCTAAAACACCATTTTCTCTTAAACGGCACATAATTTTTAAAAGAAAATTGCCATTTACGGCTAGGTTTTTGTGTTCTTTAATATTCTAAAATTAATGTTTCTGTTCTACCAATAGGAAACCGAAAAATTAAGAAAATGACAAAAAAATGTACTTTTGGCGATGATAGATGGTAGCTGGCAAGAAAGAGTATGTGGCAATTCCGAATATTGACAAATAAATAAATAAAATAAATACAGTCATGCTTAATTTTTTCAAAATACGAGTAGTTTTTCTTTAATTTTGTGACAAACGTAATAGGCCGCTGTAAATTTACTGCGCTTCGGACAGCTGGATGCGTCGTAAATTAGAATGTGCAATTTTGTATATTATTTCTTTCTTCGTTTCTTACATTCGAACTTTAAACATTCGAACGTAAAAAGAATTAATAGGTCTCAGAATAGCGACAATGCAGGGTCTGCAACAATGGAATTCACTTTGTGCTCGCGAATATCTGTGAATTAGTGTCATTTTTGTGACCTAATGGAGCTGTATGAAAAGGAGTTATAATTGTCTAATTTATGTTGATATTTGCAGGCAAATATTTAGTTTTGCACCAAATGCTGTACCATTTGTAGTGAGTAGAGAATTTGTTGCATGGTTTTAAAATACTCTTCCCTAATCATGGCCCAATGGAAGGCATTTCTATTTTTCCAGAGTATCATGCTTCTTTTTCCAATACAGGGTTACAAAACTTTTGCATTCTATTTTTGTGAAGTTGTAGAATTCACATAGTTCTGACAACACTGCAATGGAAATAGTGAGTTCCAAGCGAAGATGTTAGTAGCGCATAAAGTGCAATATTACAGTACTACTTAGCTATTTCCTCTAATACGGGAAAGTAAGTGCTGTTGTAGCACCACTAGTTTTAGTTACGATTTACCATTTTTTTAGTAATTGAAATTGACTCCAATGACGATATTTTTCCATTCAAGTGTTATTGATGAGAGCTAATATGTTTTTTATCCTTGTTTGATCATCTTAAGAAGTGAAAATATAAATTGAAAAGTGATAATATGAATATTTACTAATGTGTACGTCTAGAGAGCGGCATTTATAGAAATTATAAATGAAACGTGTAAAAATATGTAATACATGTGAAAATTCCATTCGCAAGGTTGAAGTTTTTTAAATTTTAAATTAAACCACCTCCCTGAGATGGGGTGTCGGAACACTCCGCCTGTTGTCACGACTGAAGGATCAGCCCCTTGGGTTGTGATGCTAGGATACCCGATTGTGACAAGGCAGGCGTCTCAAGAAACGGATACGGCTTGCGGGCTTCATGCCCACAGAAACAGCGCCAAATACATAAACGAAAGAGCTATGTTCATTAAGCTATCAAGTGTGAAGGAAAGTTTCTATTTTTACAGAAGAATCCAAGTAACGAAGTCGGAAGAAAGTTGGTCAGTATAGAGAGCATAAGAGAATGTAGGTCAAGCATGCCGCCAAGGACACCGGGTGGGGGAATCGTATGCGGAACTGATTGGTCCCAAGAGCTCGGTAGCCCCCTTCACCGACGAGTCCGCCGGTCCAGCGTCCGCTGCGGTTGGCTGAAAGCAGGGGCAGAGCAAAAGAGCAGTGTGAAGCGCCGGTTGTACTGGGCAAGTGACGGCGCATCGCAAGTGTCAGTTCGCACGTGTCTTGCGATAGTGTCAGTCATCCTTTTATCTCTTGGGTACACAGTAATTGAGAATAAAGGAATCCGAAGTAAAATGGGAGAAAAGTTGGTCAGTGCTGTTGCAATTGCAGCTAATAGGCACCCTAGGAAGGAAGATAAATCTATACAATATGGAACAGCCGGCTTCAGGACAAAGTAAGTTGAATATTTTGATATGTCAGTTCTAAACATTATATTTGATAAAATATACGTCAGGCTCAGCATTTAAATGCATTACAAACGAGGTTAAGTATCAAAAAAGGCAGACGTATTGGTTGCTTGAAATAATGGATAGAAGAGGGAATTTGGAATAAATGTAACATATTTTATGTAGCACATAAATAATGATTTTGATATTACGAAACAACGAGGTAGTTTTTCGTATTTAGAACTTTTGTGTTATTTTCAGGGCTTCAGATTTGGATCACGTTTTGTACCGTATGGGATTGCTTGCTGTTCTCAGATCCAAACTTAAAAAAGGTATTAAACCTGTTTAAAATTTAATTTGTATGTCTCATTCCTGAATGATATAAGTATTTCATAATATATGTATTTTATAGCTACAATTGGTATCATGATCACTGCTTCTCACAATCCCGAAGAAGATAATGGAGTGAAACTTGTTGACCCCTTGGGA
This sequence comes from Acheta domesticus, assembly GCA_031308135.1. NCBI lineage: Eukaryota > Metazoa > Arthropoda > Insecta > Orthoptera > Gryllidae > Acheta > Acheta domesticus. The sequence continues at coordinate 67,298,796 of JAHLJT010003656.1, forward strand.
GAGATGTTGGAACAGAGTTGGGAAACGCATGCCAGCCATATTGCAAATTGCAGGTATAATTAAGTTTGTGTCACATTTGGTCTGCTTTTTTTTTAATTCCTATTTGAATGACCTGACTTTTTATCTTAGCATTTTCTTTACAACTGGCTAACATAACTTTTCCACTGTCATTTCAGTGATGAGAACTTGAAAGGGATTCTTGATGAACTGATTAAAACACTGAATATTGACATGGCAAATGATGCATCTGTGTTTGTTGGTAGAGATACTAGGTAAGACATATTTTAAAGACTTTTATTGTATTTATCTGTAGGTATAAATATTTATCACATATTTTTAGAATTGTTGTGTCACATTCTTTATCTTCCTTTCCCACACTTCAATTTTTATTTCTGATATAGTTGATGGGTATCCACCAATATTGTATGTTAGGTCTAGTAGCCCTGCATTGGCTGATGCTGTCATTGAAGCTGTAAATGCTCTTGGAGGATTAGTCCAAGACTTTGGTGTGGTAACAACACCAATGTTACATTACTTTGTTGTCTGTAAAAACACCAATGGTGAATATGGAAAACCTACTCCAGAAGGATATTTTTCCAAACTGTCTACTGCATTCAAGAAACTCAGAGGAAAGGTTAACCTTCTTTCTTGTAATGTCAATGCAAACTTTCAAATTGCCAAATACTTGGTAATGTTTCTTAGCAGTTTGGTTAAACTTACAGAATACATCAAATGGCAAATACACCCCTGATATTAGTTTTGATGGTGCTAATGGTGTGGGAGCTTCAAAAATGAAAGAATTGCAAGATTGCATTTCAGAATACTTAAATGTTAAAATTTTTAATTCTGGAGATGGGCGCCTCAATCATCAGGTAAATTAAATCTGTCATTTTTGTGTTTTATTTTAATATATTAGTGTAGAAGAAGGAAGTGTTAATCTATTGTCCTTTATTTTATTTGACAAAATTACGAAGAATGACTTGAGCAATATATGAACTAATTTTTTTGGTACTTGGCTGTCCGGGAGGAGCCACATCACAGTCTTGCAAAAGTAATCTTTTTGTACCAGAGGAGTTCAACAAAATTTAATTTCATTCTTTATTATCTCTATGTGTGAGAGAAAACTGTAATAGGAAGATAAGGAATGTAGACAACGTTTTGTATTAGGTTCTCTTCACTTTTTCCCTCCAACATTATAAGAAATTGCCCTAAAACTAATTAAATGTGAATATTTTACTGTTTAATGTCAAAGGGGCTGCTATTAATTACAGTCATATTTTTTATAGAGTAATTATTTACTGATATAATTAAATAGACTGGCTAGAAATAGAATTGTTTCCATCATCCAATGTCCCCTCCTATCTTAGCACATGTGTATTACAGTGTGGGGCAGATTTTGTGAAGGTTCAGCAAAGAGCCCCAGAAGGGGTTCCAATCAGTGAAAATGTGCGCTCTGTTTCTGTGGATGGAGATGCTGATCGTATTGTTTATTATTACACTGATAAGGAACAAGTTTTCCATCTTCTTGACGGTGATCGAATTGCTACTTTATGTGAGTACTACATTTTAATTTTAAAAGTTTTGATTGCAGTAATGATATATATGACTATACACTACTTTAGGTCCATTTAAATGTGTGTTTATTGTACTCAACACTAAACAAAAATTATTATGAATGATGAGGCAATTATTAGGCAATTTGTTTGCACTTCTTTATTGTTTCAATCGGATTCTTTGTCAGTAACGTTAATCTCCTAGTGTGTGTGCATGTGCATTTATGTAGGGTCTTTCCTAGTGTCCTTCTTTTAAAATCAGTTCTTGATTAACTTCTGTAATGCAAAATATGTTTTTAAGCAAGATTATTATTTGAATTACAATCATACTTTCCAAAATAGCCAGTAAAAACATTTTTCAATGTTTCAGTGGCAAGTTACTTCATGGAATTGGTAAAAGCCAGTTGTTTGAAGCTAAATCTTGGTTTAGTGCAAACTGCTTATGCTAATGGCAGCTCCACTAATTACATTGCAAAAACATTGGTGAGTACATGTCACTAATTGTCATCTTTTTTTTTATTTCTCCATAATTAAACAAAGAGTAATGTTATTTGCATATTTTAGAGTTGTAATTTGTTGTGAAATTGGCAAAATTTGAACAGGATTGAATGTAAAATTTATATTCTATAAACCTCAAAATGTATTAAGAATCAATTAATTGTGACTATTGAAAGCACATAGGAAATTATCTTTGATATTTAATCATTTTCATAAGTGATGGAAGTTAGGTTTAACGAGAAATAAATAAATAAAAACTCAGAGCATGTATTTTCTAGTAAATTTAAAGAAAGTAATAGAAGATCATTGAAGTTAAAGAGTGAATTAATGGAATGACAGGGTTCAAATGCAGTATCACATCAACCAGTAAAAGGCAGGCCTCAAATATAATATTTTAGTACAATGTTTTAAAATAAAAATATTCTCAACACCAGTGGTGAATTTGAATGAAATATAAGATAAAATCATATAAAGACATATGTTCCGAAAACCATTATTTGCTATTGAGGAATTAAGAGACTCTTGCTGAAGCACTCACAAAAATGTTATGCGTAAATATATTGCTCAGAAATAATAACCTGTTGACAGTCTGGCCTAAAAAAGCTTGGAATAAACATTTTGCTCCCAATTAACAGCCCATCTTAGCCACTTTCATATAAATTACAATAAATCATTACTCTAAATTATACTTCACAGTTAACACAGTTTACATTCATTGAAATTATCAGTGTTTTCATGTCCTGTGTAACAATATCATTAAGATGACACAGTAGCAATGGAGAAAATAACGTACAGAAGAAATAAGAGTACTAAATATATTTTTTGTAAACCTAAAAATGTTTAGTTCTTATCATACCAGAGATTAAACATTTTCTCTTTTCAAAAAGTGTGTAATTCTCTTTCACTGTAAATAATGTTCAATGATGTGCACAAGGAATGGGGAGGGATTTCGTAGGGCTTCAGCCTTCCAAGAAGCTGATGAAATGTATTCACAAATTTAGGATTAAGTAATTTTCAATGGGAATGAGTCATTCAGTATCTCAACTGAATGAACTATAAAGAACTATGAATGAATAAATAAAAATATATTTTAAATTAAGCATAATTTAAAATTATTGTTAAGAAAAGATGAAGTTGGCTAGAAACTACACCTGCCCTCCCCCTGAAAAATCCTGGTTGTGTCACTGTTAACTATTATACTTAATTAAAATTATTGCAGTACTTGTTTAAACTAATAATTGAGATTTAAAAAACAACAATTTAATTTCCATTTCTGAAATGAAAATTGCAGAAAATTCCTGTTGCCTGTGTGCCAACTGGTGTGAAACATCTTCACCATAAAGCACAGGAGTTTGACATTGGAGTGTATTTTGAAGCAAATGGGCATGGAACTGTTTGTGTTGCCAAGTCTGCTTCAGAAATGATTGCTAAAGCTGCCTCTGATGAGAAGTAAGTAAATGGTTCCTGGCCCTATGTAGTTAATCTGCTTCAAATTTAGACATAACGTCTACAAGAGGCACTCTAAACAGATTGCTATCCTCAAGTAAATTTGGGGAAGGAAAAGAATTTGTATTAAAATTTTGGCCGGCAGGCACAGAAATGCTGAACAAAACCACACAAAATGGCTTTCCAGTATACATTCAGCTAAAGAACGAAAAATAAAATTTTCTCATATAACATGTTTTATATTATACACTGTCCTATCAAATATTTTACAGAAATGGTGTTTGCAAATACTGTAGTAACATTATGTGGTATATTCAGATAAACAGCACAACAGGTCTTTACGTACAAAGAATATCAAATAAGTTGTTCCACAATACTGTGTGTGAAGAGAAAATATTTACTGCTGGGTGACTTTTCCTTGGTGCCTTGCTGTCACATAACATCAGCTGTGTTCTAAGTAATGATACACTATGTATTCTGTTAGTACATACAGTATGAAGAAAGGCAAAATAACACAATCAAAGATATGCATTTTTCAGACAAAATTGAAACTTTTTCATTATTTTTGTATTTTAACTGAGATCCTGGGTTTGAAATGAATTTATTTAATCCTCTCGCATAGCCTTTAGCTGCTTAGTTTTCTCTCAATTTCTGCAAGAATCTGAAATTTGTAATATACATTGTAATCGGAGCAATAAGCTGCAACCCACCAGCCAAGGCAGCTTAGCCATATTGTGGACACCATTTCATTATTTACCTTTTTAAGTGAAAATTGAAACCATTTCACTGTTTTTGTATTTTTCCTGAGATTTTAGATATCTAATAAAACCATTAACATCTCTAACACATGGCCACGGACTTCTTAGTTTTCTCTCAATTTCTGCCCATTTACGAAATTAATAATATAGATTTTAATCAAGGCAGTGAGCTCCAACGTGGGAGCCAAAGCAGAGTGATTGAGCACCAAGCAGTGTAGTGTATGGTACTTTGTTATTGGCCCTTTTCTGTGAAAATCAAATGTATTTCCTTGTCTGTATTTTTTCCAAGGTCCTGGGTATGTAACAAAACCATTAACGTATCTCTCATGACCATAGGCTGCTTTGTTTTCTCTCAATTTCTGTGTGCATACGAAATTAGTAATGTAGATGCTAACTTACCTAAGTGATACTGGGACTTGGAGCAATATCCATGATTGTGGAGCCTAAAGCTTTGGGTTTAAGTCCTGCACAAGGCATGTGTTGTCAGCTTCTCTTATCACCATGTCTGAATCATCTCATCCATAATCAGTTGTCTCATAATCATTCAACCCCTCATGTTCATTCCTACGATCATCCACCCAGAGAAGGGTAAAGACAAACCACCTCTGTGGTCACATGCTCAGGATAGGGGAGAGATACAGCCATAACCACCACTTCACCATCCTCATCATATCATCATCAACCATTGCATTCACCATCCTCATCAGTAAATGGTGCATTTCAGATTGGATGTTAAACAGCGAGAAGCTGCTCAGCGCCTGCAAACATTAGTGGATCTTGTAAATCAAACTGTGGGAGATGCTCTTTCTGATATGCTACTAGTGGAAACTGTGTTACATGCTCGTGGATGGGATGTAGCGGATTGGCTTGCTACATATTCTGACCTTCCCAATCGCCAAATGAAAGTTACTATTCAGGTATAGTGAAGTCAATTTAGAACTAATGGTAAATATGTAGTTAAATATATTTTTCTTTATGAGAATCTACAGTGAAGTATTTTTTGTGATGGTTATCTTCAAGAAACTTTAATGTTATGATTTCTGGAAAATGTGTGGTTCATATATTTTGTTTAATTTTTCCATGAAATGTTACACATCAAATAAATCTATATTATTGTAAACAATGTAATATATAATGTGTTGAAATTACTCTTTTGATAGCGTCCATGGATGTGGATGATGTGTTACATACCCTGACAATATCAGCTATTTTTATTTTAAAATGATTAAAAATTGTCCATTTGTTATTTTCTTTTTCTACTACAAAATATTTAATTATATTGCAAACATTGCGCCGTTGAGAATTTGATTCTTTACAAGGATGAACGAATCTGTCTGAAATGCTGCCTAGCCTGCGCTGTGAATCAGATGCACAATTAACCATTACATCCAAGGTGCTCATGAAAAAGTTGTCGTTTTATGAAACTTTATTGTTCTCTTCGGTGTTTGTAAGAGAACGAGATTAATTAGTGAACATTGTCGTTTTATTTAAGTTTTATTACCATGTTTTAATGCATTTAGCAACTATATATTTGTAGCCAATTTAGGTTAGGGATTGTGCTGGTTGAATGTGTATGTGACTGCGCAATACACATCCGTGCCCTGGATTGGCGAGCACAATGCGATCCAAAGTGCCTACATAATTATGGAGTTGTATTTTTGATCCGTGGACAAATTATAGCACGCGAGAAACAGTTAAAAATATTTGAAAAAAAATATGAGAGGATATAATTTTATTTAAACAGCCAACACTGGTTATGTTGAGCAATTCAACACTGATAAGGGAAAATAGGGAAATTCTGTCACACTTCAGTCAAGTTGTATGCTTTTTTGGGAGACAAGGGCTTGTATTTTCTAGCCATTATGAAAATAGGGAATCATCAAATAGAGAAAATTTTGTGGAATATATGTGTAATAATGAAATATGATAAAATTTACAGGATAATATGGAAAATTCCAGTGTTTCATGCATTCTCGCCAGAAATTCAGATTAATTGGATTTTAAGTGTGAGCACGGTTATGTTCCATGAAATTAAAAATGAATTTTCTAAAGCCTCTTTTGTCTCCTCGATACTGGATGAAACCCATGATGTAAGCAGCAAAGGGCAACTGTCATCTGTTTTTCATTACGTGTCTGTAAATTGATTGATTTTCTCTTTTGTATTATATTTTATTATAGATCATTACTTTCCATTTTATAAAATATGTCAATTCTAATGGGTTCGAAATGATATGAATTGGACAATTTTGAAAATCATTGGGTTTGATAGTGCTCGTATTATTAAAGTATGAGGATACACATTTATATTTTGCTAGGTCGTGAACTTAAGTCAACTTTTACTAACTTTCAACCAGTAAACTATACGAAGTACATGAGGCATTATTACTTTTACTGGATCAGTTTTTATTTTAAATATACAAATTATTTTTATGCTGTAATTGACCATTGTGACAGAAATGGTATTGGTAAAATGGTATGGTATGGTATGGTATTATATGGTAAAAATGGTATTATTTTAAATATACAAATTATTTTTATGCTGTAATTGACCATTGTGACAGAAGGAATATTTAGGAGTTTTAAATTATTTTCTCATTTCTCGAGTTACATACCCTAAGCCAAAACTCAGGCTACGCCACTCCTTTTGATAGTGTTTATAATTTGTTCTCCTTTTAATGAACTCAAATTGCAGGAAGTTTACCAATAAAAATTGTCAATTTAAATCCATTAATTGTTCCTGCCACCTATATTTTATTTGTAGATGTTAGTGTTTTTATTTGCTAAAGAAAAATAATAATTTTTTTCTGTTTTTATTTTTTTAGTCATAAATTTAAGCAAAACTTAACAATACTGTTGGAAGTGAAGACATGATGATTTCTTATGTTTCTTTCAAATCACATGGAATGGAAATTAGAAAATTTTTTGTGATGTAGTTATTAATTTTTTTCTTCATGTTGTGCAAGGTTCGCTTTCCTCTTTGTGGTCTAAGTTTTTCTCTTATGTTCTTTTTCTTTGCAGTTTAATTTGCATATTTTAGCCTTTAAATTTTCCCCTTCTGCAGTCTTGGTGGTATGTCAGGTCATAGACTAAGGCTGTATACATCTTTACTCTATGGTCAGGTGTTTGTATACAGACAAATGTTCCCAGTGGATTTTTAACAATAGCAAGTCTTGGCATGCATGGGCCAAGGTGAATTTGTCTTGTGTAGGATAGCAATGGTGCCTGACGAGCAGTAGGCTACAGTGAGGTGGTACGTGAGGTGGTAAGAACTAATCATCATTTAATTATTAGAAATGCTTCTAAATCATATTAAAATAATATATATTGCGACGTCAGCCTCTCTCCGACACGTCAGTTCGCTGGACTAGCTCAGATGGCAGATGGGTCGGCTGAAATAGAACTGATGGACGGTGGAGCGACGTTGCGTATGAGTGAAATAAAAGAAGTTAAATGAGATCCAATAAACTTAAGATTTAATTTTAAAAATAGAAATACTTTGTCAAAAAAAAAACACGTGAACTTTCTCAAGAAAATCTCAATCACGAGCTCGTGTTCCCCCAAAATACCATTTACAATAAATCTTAACTCTAATAGTTTGACAAATGTTTCGCTGGTTCTCTTGCAGACCTGAGCGCGGCCACGAACCGTTCTTTGAAATGACACAATTAAGAAAATTATCCTGACTTTGAGAATTTAACGTTCTGGTTAAATAAGCTTTCTCGCCAGAAGGGCAGTTGCGAGCTCAGGCTGGCTCGAAAAGTGGACGCCACCCTCAGAGGTCGTTGGCTTCTTTTCCGCTGTAGGACGTCCCTCGAGGCGCAGGGCGGAGAGGCGTGAATAGAGTCCCTCTCTCCAGGCAGGTACATGCCAGCTGGGTCGGAGGCGATGTCTCGGGGTTCAGCTCCTGAATAGCCGCCGGGACGGGCGGCGACAGTTTTCCGGGTCACGCCGCGTGAATGGAACGGCGCCGAGTTACGGAGACTTGATGTCTCGATCGAGTACAGTTTAATAACGAAAATTTCACTATCTCCGTTCACAGCCAAGCACGGCTCAAAAAAAGAACACTTCAGCCCTAACTCAGCGCCTAGGCGTGAAAATTAAATAATTTACTTCCGGGCGCTGTTGCCAACAGAAGAAAATTCTCTGATCAAAAATTGTTCAATTCGGCACTTAATTAAGCCGATTCAGGAAAAATCCTGAAGTGCGCGACCCCCCCCCCCCCTTTCTCTCCTCCTGACACGGAGCTCCGCACTCTCCAACGTTCAAAAATCAAGTCTCCTTTTCTGCTGGTGTTACGAAGCAGCTGCTCTGTTTCCCCCACTCAAAACTCATCAAAAGATCTCGGAATTTTCCAGAAACTGGAGCAATCTCATTTGAGATTGGCTGACACTTACTACGCAGTAGTAATCCTTTCTTCCAATCATTGACGGCGGTCCTCACAGAAACTGTATGGAAATTTCCACTTACGCTCTCTTTGTTTATGGAGTGCACGTACAACTTCGAGCGGCTGGCTAGTGGGCGGGGAGGTGATTATTTGTTGTAAGCGATCGCAAACACGACACCCTAGGTGGTTCCCTAGCGTTCCGTAGCCAAACGGGGGCAGGCTGGCCCTCGCGGGCGCGAGGGGCGACGCGGTCGAAGGGGTCGGGCGGTCCCGGGAGGCATCGTGACCAATTTCGGCGGCGCCAGGCACGCGGAGGCGGACTTGGCGTTTCCTTGAGGCCTCCGTGTACTCGTCCCTGCGAAAATAGTTTAAAATTAAGTTTTATTTTATTAATAAATAGTCGGTAATGCTACAATATTATTGAACAAATTTGTGCAAGTTATGTGTAAATTCAATCCCGTTATATACCCTCAAATTCCGTTACATATTGCAAATGGAAATAAGTGTAATTATAAAGGACATATTGTTAACATCACCTTTCTCATCAAATTCCACTTTTCCTTTTGCCATTACTTGTTCTTCAAATTTCAAAAACAAAGTTTTCTGGCTCTTCAAAATTTCAAAAACAGTTTTCAAGTTCTTCAATATTTCAACAACACAAGTCTTCAATAAAAGTGTAGTTTGCAAACACATCTGAAAATTTGTAGTTTTCTTGTTTATCCATGGAAAGAAAGATGCTTGCTTATATATAAACGTGCTTCTCAAACTTGAAGAAAGTCAATGAGACTTCACAAGCAATGTTTGAAGCCTTCTCGTCTTATTAGTCTCCTTTTAAGATCTTTTTGTACCTCTTCTGTGTAGTGGTGCTGTCTCCAGATAATTGTAAGTGATCCTTGCCCTTTTCTTTTGCTTCTGAAGTCATAGCACATTGTAATTGCGTGAAATGGCACAGTTGCCACAATTGCTCATATGTATAGTGATATGACCCGTCTTAATCAACATTTCCCATTTGAATTGCACATGTCTAAATCCAATACATGACAATTGCAAAGGCTTAGCTTCTCATCCCCAGTAAGAGTACAAAAGCTGTCCTACACCTCTGAAAGTCAGGCAAGAAATATCCCGTTTGCACCGCTGGGATGAAAAACATTCTCCTGTTCATAACTAAAAGATTAATCTTTCTTTTCTATGTATAGCACTATGTTGCCACTCTCAATTGTACAGAATTTATTAAAGATAACCTGCAATTAAGTGTTTTCAATTTAGAAATATAACCTGACCCCACAATGTTTATTTTTTCCCCTTTCAGTTGAATATTATGATTTTGTAGTTGGATTAAGTCTTTAATTCAATGTTTAATTGTTAAATTATTTGTGTACCTTGAAAGGAAATGGCAATCTTTCAGGATCGCCGAGTGATTCAAACAACCGATGCAGAGAGACAATGTATTTCACCTCCAGGATTACAAGAAACCATTGATAAAATTGTTAAAGTGTATGAACAGGGCCGAGCGTTTGTCAGGTATAAATTAAGAAATTTCTATTTCTATGATCAAGATCAGTATTATTTCTCAGATTCAATTCCCTATCCTTTGTTTTTAAATTTTAAATTAAAATAAATAATTATTATTTAGATATTTATTGATTATTTAGTTAATTAATTATTAAATTATAATTTTAAACTACTAAGTAAAAAAATATTGATTCTATCAAACAATGACTTCTATATTTAAAATAATTTTATCTTTATTACAGGCCATCTGGGACTGAAGATGTAGTTAGAGTTTATGCTGAAGCCAATACTCAGTCTAATGCTGATTGCTTGGCAGTGGAAGTAGCTAGAGCTGTTTATGAGACTTCAGGAGGCATTGGAAATCCACCCCTAGTACCTGCCTTGTAACAATAAGTTACTTGTATATGCTTTTTGTTCTTGGATTTCATACGATGTCTAAAAAGTTTTCTAGAAATTTGTTGAATCATCACAATGCGAAAAGGTTCTCTGGGCAATATTATATTCAGTGGCACAATGAGGAATTTTCTTGGAGGGAAGGGGAGGGGCTATAGGTATAGTGCACTAGCAGCCATGATGTTTCTTTATAAAGAATTTTTAATTTGTTGTGAAGTTAAAAATGTAGTTTTTTATTTGTTGATTTACAGTTATTAGTAATGTATTCAATTGAAATATCGAAGGACTTCAATTACTATGAAAATTAATTAAAAGCTCAACATCGTCTTGTACTGCAGGCTGCTAAGCCTTTCACCTGTTCCCATTTCCCGGTAAAAGCAGTGGATTTTTAGTCTTCCAGGTGATCCTGATCTAACCATTTCTTCCGTTGTCTCCCCACATCTCTTGTACTATTGGTTTATAATTCAATGTTGTCTTTGGGAATCTTTTTTGCTTCATTCTGTTAATCTCAAGAAACTATTTCTTTTGACCTTCCTTCATTTCTTCTACTACATTCTTTGTTTTATGCCTTTTCTACTATCTTTACTTTTTTGCTGATCCTGTAAATGATTAAAAAAATTGTATTGTCATATGTGACAATATGAGTCAACATCATCTGGAGTGACTGATGCCACCTGAACCCCCACCCCTTGCTTGATTGCACCACAGAAAAGCAAATTTTATTTTTGAGAAATTAAAAAAAAAAAAAGGTGATAAATTGTAGCTATCCATGTATTGTCTAAAAATGACATTGGTTTGAACCGTTTTTAATAGATAAAGATTTTATCTTTCTCTAAATCTGAAAAAGAAAAGTCATTTGAGTAACAACACTTATGAATGTAATTAAAGGTACACGGTGGATATAACATTTTATATTCTCTTGCATTTCTTTTTGAAGTTATATTAGCCAGATATTTTGGGTTGAAAAACTAAGAAGACTGTTGTCATTCCTGGTGATAATGAAGGAACTATTGAATATTGTAGGTTCAGTTCCAGTGATATTTAAATTCCATCTCAGAATTAATTATTTTTATATTTTTAAGTGTAATACTTAAACTCTGAATTTTTAAGGGAACAACCAGAAAGCCCCATTCATACCAGTTCACATCTATTTCTAGATTATTCAAAATACAGGCTTTGTAAACTCTTGAATATAACATCAAAGGTACACTGAAATTTTAAAATAAACAACTAGCATACAGAAATGTTGCACTGTAATGTAGGCATGTCAGTTTATTCCCCCAAAATTTTATAAGTTAAATACATTCAGGGTACACCATATATGTACTGTGTTTTTACTGGTTAAACTTCCCAAATTTCTCTGTTGGTTTGAATTTTTAATTAAAAATTAATTTAATCAATATTATCAGCATTCGCCATTGGTACTTTCAATTTTGATATTATATTATGTTGAAGTTGTTAATTATGAATGAGTACAATTTAATACTTGTATTGAACAAAGTTTTAATTTGTACTCATGATGACAAAATTTTTTACCATATTTTAAATAGAATTCTTCTGTAAATTTTCTTTCATATTTACTGTTTAAAGCACATACTAATTGGTGGCACTACCTATGGTTGTGCCTATGACATGCACATGCGAACTTCATAGGTTGTCTCGTGACAGTTAACTTTTCTGGATGATTTATGTCCTTTGAATGAAGACTTTGTGTATCATTCATCACTCAAAATTGTACTACCATTGAATTTTGATTGCACAGCCATTTGCTGTAATGTTGCTTCAAGTATTGGGAAAATCAGAAGTCCCCTAACAATTTAACATTCCTGTTTATATAAGTAAACAATAATTTCCCAAGTGGAAACAGATTATATATTTCAGATGCTCATAGCATCATCCAAATACTTGTAATTCCGTCACATATAAAGTTAATTTAGAAATGGTGGTTTATCATCTACAGTTAAACAGGTACGTGAAGTCTATATTTGTAATGTACTTCCTTTATGGAAGATGTTTGAGCAAGAACATAAATGATGGTTTCATCTGCATCAATCAATGATTTATTGACAAAATTAAATGGAATTAAAAGTATTTGCGTAATTAAGACAAATTTACCACTGAACAGTCAGTGGACAGCCAATTCAAAAGGTATAATAGTTCACAAATGCTTCTTGGTATAAATGTATACTTGGAATGTGAAAATATGCCAAATCATAAAATTTAATGTTTGTAGGTTAAGGGAAAGGAATGCTTATTAAATACAGAAACAACTCTAAATTTATCCAACTGAGATGATGTGTCAAATTTTGAATAGTTTTCTGTCTACAGTGCCTTGCACTTTGCTTGTATAGTGCAAGTATGTGTTTACACAACATACATCACATTAGTTAAGAACATATTTGTTTTTGCCTTTTGAAACTAAAAGAATAGTTAGTTTTTTAGAGGCTGTTTATTGTTAATGCCAATAGGAAAAGAATAAATTACTATGTTTACCCGAATATAAGAAAATGTTTCTCTTAAATAACACATTCAAAAATGTCATCACATATTTGCAGATTAGTCCTAAGCAGTTTGATTGAATGTTTAGCATTGCTTTTCCACATCAAGAAGTTTGAGCTCCGACATAATAAGTTGCAAGTGTTACAAAAGTGATGCACCTGTAGACCAGACCATTGATACAGAGATTTACAAGTTCATAGTTCAAAACTCAATCAAACAAGCACTAAGCAATACGAGTTTCATGTTAATGGTTGTCAGAGAATAATAAGCCATCAACAACTGTGCAACAGGAAGAATGGCAATATATAAGGGAATGTTCTTAGGTGATGACAGATGAAAGACTAAGAATTCTCATAACTTTCAGAGGGGTGTAAAATGTCAAAGGAGGACAAGAAAGAAAAGAATAACTCAATAATGAATGTAAAGGTAAAGATGGTATTGACTAAAATGATTTTTAGGTACAAGAAACTAATATTATCACGGACAAAAGACTTAACCTTGTCAAACAAGGAAAGTTTTAGTCAGGACAATTTGTTTTTCTATTTTGTATGAATTGTAAGAATTAGCCTAAAATGGAGAGAAAAAAAGAAAGATAAAAAATAATAAATCAGGAGTCCTCTTCAGAGTTAGGGGATCTTATGTTCGGGTAAATACTGTGCTTTTTTTAATTCAATTTTTCGTTTTGAGAAGGAAGTTATTTGTAGTATCATTTTCCAGTTCCTTGTAAATAAGAAAAGCAATTATAAATGATGAATTGCTATGATTTAAAAGGTGAAAATTGAATATAGAAAAAATTATAATAATTAAGAAATTGTTAATTAAAAACAGAACATTTTATTCTTGGATCATGTTTGTGTAAATATATTGAAGATGTATTGTAAATATATTGGATTTCTTTTCTAAATTCATAATAAATTATGAAATGTATTTTTATCTTTGAAATCTTTCATCTGTAAGTCATTCTGCATTTCTCATCTTCAGTCTCCGTCAATTTATTCCTAAAAATAGGTGCCACACCTTTCCATATACGATTTCTTGCATACTAGAATTTTTTTCACACTGACTTATAATCTCCATTTATCCAAATGAAAATCCACAAGCTTATGTTCTTTTGAAAATATGCTCAGGTATGCATTTTCACTGTTTCTTAGAATCCATGTATTTGAGAAAACAGTGATGCAGTTAAATATGATCAATCACAAAATAATTCTCTTCAACTAATTTCATGCTGTGCTGGGACAATTTTATACTTTCTCCCATTCCACTTCGCAAGAAGAAAATGTATTGTCAGTGTGCGCTGGAAAACGGCGAATTTTCGGCAGAAAAACTCTTATTACCGGACCGTGGTAACGAAAAAGTGGATAAATATTGTTTATATTTATAATAAATTGCTTGTCCTAAAAGGATCCAGAGGGCTTCATGTAAAGTACCCCCAAATTTTGAAGAAAGTTTTTCAAAATCGCGGCACCTCGAGTGGATGCCGATTGACCAGGGAATATTCATTTTGAAAGAAATCGCACATATGGTTTAAGCGTTAGTGTTGTTCACACAGACTGACAGGCAGACGGACGTTTTGGAAGGGAAGAAAGAAAAAAAAAAACACACCAACAACAACACTTTTTTGGTATCAGGGACACCAAAACATGTATTTCCGTTAAAATCTCGAAAACTATTTTCCACAGCATTACACAACTTTCCCTATACTACGTTTATTATTCTGTCTATGTATACGGGAAAGTAAAAATATTATATGAATTGTTATTTGTAGGTTTACACAATAAAAATACAATTCAGTAAGTGTTTTGCAAATAATAAAAAATCATTAATGTATAGGGAAAACTGTCATATCTAGGGACAAAGCATGTTTTCAAGAAGTCTTTGAGAGAAATTTCGGATTAGTATTTTCCCTACATTGCTATTGACATTTGTGATTATTCAAGTGAACAATTTTGTTGTATGAGCTATTTCCATGATTTAGTGAGTTTAATTGATTTGACTAGTGAAAAGTAAAAATCTCTGCATTTCTCTTTCATCAATTTTTTAATAACTACTATTACTTTATGAAAATTGAAGTAGATCTACCCTCATTAGTAGACATCGGATGTTTAGGCACTAAAAAATCGTCTTTTAGGCTCCTAAAAAGGCAATGAAAATGTAAAGAATAAGGAGAAAAAAGGCACTGTCATAAATTACATTCACAATAAAATTAAAAATTATTTGTAAAACTCCATACATATTTACAACTCTTTTACATTTCATTCTTAATAGTTTCCATTGCAATATATAACCAGTAACTTTTCAAGGATCGCAATTTCAAATCTGCAATGATTGGGAGACAAAATCAGTTTGAATACAGAGAAGGATTTCTGAATACCTACTGATGTGTCTGGCATATATTTTAGAAGTCCAACATTAGCAACACTGAAACCTTCTGGAAATTTACATTTATTTCCACTCAAGAGGTGCCCCGGATGTATTGTCAATTGACCATTTTCTCAGAACATGGCTAGTATTTATGAAATAGGGAAATGGAGAAAAATATGTAGGTATACTTTCAGGAATTATCTTGTATTTCAAAATACAAATACGTGAATTGAAGGTTTCGTAATGAATGGTCAGACTGGACCATGGCCGATTTTCTGATATCTTAGTATTATATAAAAATAATACATAAAAGGCAAAAGGTGCAATAATTCTTAAAACAGGCATTTATGCTAAAATAAGCAAAAATAAGCATTATAAAATTTGGTCAAATGTCATCATTTGTCATGATTCGTGCACGTATATTATCAGCCATTTAAATAAGTTCGCTAGAAAAAAATAGGCATTTCCCTAAACATCTGATGTCTACTCATTAGTATAGAATATAGTTAATTCAAGGTGAGTACTTGTTTCCTACAGGTAACTTATAATTAACAGGAGCCATGTTGATTCATGATTTCAGGTTATTGTACATATGGACAGTGACTGTTGATGTACCTAGGAATATAAATGTAGTATTCAATTCATTCAATTGGTTTCAGGATGCAATCTAGCCATGCCATGAAGCGAAGGAAACTTGGTCTCAACCACCCCCAGAAACAATTAATAGTGCAGTTTTCATTGTTGTTAAAGATCATAATTTCAATTCAATGTTCAGCAATAGTTGAGTTCAGTCATAGAAAAGGACGAATTTGAAAACTTTATTGTGCAATATTAAAAAAATGCACATAATGATTCACTCAATCAAAATAGATGGAAGTTGAACATACGAAGCTGACATGGAGGACAAAAGTTAAGCTCCCTGACCCATCTGTGTTAAGTTGTTCTCAATGGCAGCAAACATTTGTTTTCCATGTTTCCTTTACAAGTTATAATCTATTTTGAAGTCCTTTCTGTTTCAAAAATGCTTAAAATAATATATTCTCCAGAGTTCTCCAGAGATTAGTTAATCTGTGTTTGTTCATTAAAGGCAGCAAAAATGTATTTTTTTCTTTATACACGGAATTTATTTTAACTTAGGTTAAAGATTTTTTCACGAAAAAGGAACATACATTTATTCAGTTACTGATAACAACTAGCAGTGGCCTCAGACAAGGTTGTGGTTTGTCACCAGTTCTCTTCAACATCTATAGTAACCATTTAATAAGGACAGGGTAGAAGAAGAAGAACCAGGGAATTTTAATTAAAGGAGATAGAGAGATTCACATAATCCTGAACACAGATGACCAGGTAAAGTAGCAGAATCCAAAGACAACTTACAGAAGACAATTTTTGAACTATCAAAAGTTACACAGGAATATTCCATGAGAATATCAATGAGCAAAACAAAATCCATGGCAATACAATGAAAGGAACAAAGAAGAGTTAAAATTGAAATAATGGGGAAATAGTAGAGCAAATAAGAGAATTCACTTACCTAGGAAACAGAATCAATGTACTCCCACACTCAAGGAGACATCGAGAGAAAACTACATAATTATTACAGAATGTGTGGAACCATTAAAAGACACTTTGGGAAGGATATGGATTCTACCATAAAATTGAAACTTCATAACATCACAGCTAAACCGATGCTTCTGTATGGTTCAGAAAAATGGATAATGAAGGAAAACAACAAGCAGAAAATACAGGCAGCACAAATGACATTCCTAAGGCACCTCTTAGGAGTCACGAGAAGAGACAGGTTGAGAAACAAAGACATCAGAAGAAAACTAAAAACCAATAATCTAGTAGAAGAGATTGAAGAATCACAAAAGAGACGGAAAGAACACATTCGCAAGATGGAGAGAAGGCCTAACTACGAAAACTCATCAGGAAATCTAAACCAATTGGAAAAAGATACATTGGAAGACCTTTAAAGAGATGGAAAAATCAGGAACACTTATAAGATTAATCTACTAGGTATACTGAACCAGCACAAACAGGATCATACCTAAACACCTGCAGTTCATAATGATGTTGAATAACGAAGTTTTTTCACTTTCCCTACATTGTTTCCAGATACATCAGCATGTGTCCCTATGTACATCAGTACCATGTACCAAGGGACACATTGTACATAAACAAATTTTCTTAAAAATAACCTTATAGAATGTTCTTAAAAATTATTTTTACCTATAAACATACTGACATGTTTAGCATCCCAAAAAGAGGAACATCAGCAATGTCATATTCAAAAGAAGGGGGGGGGGGAAATCAACCTGAAAAGTGTCAGTAGGTACAACCGTTTCCCCTACTATTACTTATTGCCTAATGTGAGCAACAAGGCAATTGAAGGCATTAAAAAAAATGCAATCAAAACAAAAATTGATTTCCCTCATTGTTAGTAATCACTGTATAAACTACACAAATTTGCCAAGAATAAATTAAATAAAACAAATAGGGATTCCTGCTTTGCTTTGAGTGGACAAGTACTTGTACAAGTGATCATTTCCCAGACTATTATTCCATAGTATTTGCTGCGCTAAGAAAAAATTTTCTGCATTCCTTTCTTCTTTCTTTCCCTCAATAAAAGTCATGGAATATCTTATCAAATGTAGCAAAATACTATTTCAGTTTAAAAAGATGTTGACACGCTAAACTCTCTTTAACACATAGAAGTATCAAATACAGTTCTTTAATATTTTTTATTTACATTATTTATTAAGTTTTAGTTCTGTATACATTTTTTATTATTGTTTTAAACACAATTTTGTTGGAAAATAGGCACTTTCAATTTTTTTCTAACACGAATGAACAAAAAAGTATGCAATTATGAATAACATTGCTAGCGTACGCTTTCCTATATAAATGTGCCTGACCGAAACGTACTGCCATGGATGAATACTATCAGTATTCATTAATATAGCATTAATCCATGGTACTGCTTCTGAATTTTGTAATTCCCGCTTGGAATAGTGTTGGGTGCGCATTTGCGATAACATCACATTACGTCGTATTCACGTTGAAGTTGCCCGCGTCATTCAGTTATCTGCGTTCGAGAAGGTTTTCTGCGTAAAGATGCAAGTCGCATTTAATCCCGTGGTGTGACGCACTTGTATCGTTTTATATCTAAACTAAATGATAATTCGAGTTTGCTGCGTCTTAAATTTCTTAAAACTTCACGTACCTAAGTGCAAATCTGTTGCACTCGAGAATACGCGTTGGTTCGTGTTATTTCTAATATATTTCCTTACAAAAATAATATACTCCATTTTTCTCCTGCTTTTCCTACTTTCTTTGTTTTGCGATGTTACATAGCGAATGTAACCTACTTACGAGTTTATGCGCAGTAAACGATTTGCGAAAAGATCAAAGTTCATTTACCTCATGAGCTAGAATTGCGCGATCATTGAACCGCGAATGTTTTGATGGTTGTAACATGTGTTGTTGACACATGTGTCATTATTGTAATTAATATTATTATTTTGAACAAAATTTGCAAGAATTCGTTTCAACATTTAGTTAAAGGGTGACTCGTTGGTGACATATGGCACAGTGCATTAACTTAACTCTTCACAAAGGATACAAGAAATAGAGGGAAATGAATCTTAATTACCAAGTAGGCTACATCACTTCTGTCATTTCAAATCCTCGTGACTTCCGTATTTCGCAACAAATATCGGCAAAGAGCCAAGGTGTGTCACGCGATGTCATTCTATCCGTGAGAGGCCAATAACATGAGCTATTTCAGTTGGAATTTCCGACTATTTGAATAAGTGTCAGTGATGTAGTAGCATTATTCCTGTTTCATTGAATGTTGCTGGAACAAAAGGAATATTTTAATATTTTCGTAAAAAATATAAATAATTTTTCAATATGATGATTTTTTATAACGAAATTGTATCGTTATTACATTAAATTATAGACGGTTAATAGACCTTTAATGTGATTTAACGTGATAAAATACTTTTTTCGTAATGAATCAAATTTAGGGAGATGGGTAAACAATTCGTTTTCAAGGCCATGAGCTGCGTAATGATGTTGGTAACATTGAATGCGCATTTCTGAAGTCATTTGTGATAGTGAAGTCACTTCTGGTTTGTTCGTACCTTGCAAAATTAAGGCGTAAAATGTGAAAGGTGCAATGGGATTTTAGAAGGAGGCAGTGAATTACTGGAAACATTTGACAATTTAATTAACTGACTAACGAGTACTTCGTGTGAGGTTGACAACTTCATCTTTGAGATAATTAAAGGAAATATGGCTGGTCGTGTGATGGATTGGATTTCGCGCATCAAGAATTGGAGCTTCTCAAGAAATGGACAACATCAAGGTTCTGGTAGTGGAGACGTTTCCAGTGAGGATAATTTAGTCAGAGCTTTAGGTCACTTTGAACCATATGTCATGAAAGCTCAGAGTATTTTAGTTTGGGAAAATCCATTTATCAGTGTTTTCAGTATAATTCTTGTGAACCTACTATTTGGGTAAGTAAAAATACTTCTTATTCAATGCAAACGAAGCTTATTGTTTCCATACATTTATATTTTGCATTTTGTATATCTTGAGGTTACATACTGTAGAAAATGCCAAATCTTAATGATTTTCTGCTTTCTTTGTTCATTTTTTCCCTCCAACTAAAGACATACTGATGAGTGTGTGTTGCACCACTTAAAACTCTAATTAATTCCCTAATTTATTACATTAATTTAAGTGAGTTTATTGCAAATTTTGAATTTGTTTTTAATTTTTCTAGATTGGCAATCAGTTTTGAGATCAGATTTTATGGTCTCATATTTACAATGCTATTGTGTTTATTTATCATCGACTTGTGTATAGAAAAAGTTTGGCCAGAAATAAATTCAAGCTCATGTAGCACTACAGAAGATCATCAAGCTGGACATTCTCGGTACGATTCTCTATTGATTGACTTAGTTTAGAATAATTTCAGGTCTTACACATTCTGTGATTTTTGAAGGTATGTAGATTATTAATATATTGTGATTATTTCAATGAGACAATTGAACTTGTGAAGTCATACAAACTTTAATACATTTCTAAATTAGGAAATTGGTAAATTATTGAGATACTAATTTTTTTGTAGCAATTATATATCTGGTTCATATTCTTTTTCACATATCTTGTCGTTGACTGGATGATCTTGATTATTGAAGTGTAGCCTATTAAAAATGTGTTAATTTATTGGGATTCTTTTAATCATTCATTTGGTTTTCCTTGTTTCAAAAGATCACTACCAAAGTTTATTTCAGTATTACCAACCTAAGAAATTGAATGTTTATATTTCCAGAAGTGCTTGAGAAATACCACATTCTTTAGACATTGAACTGATGTCCCTTGCTTTGTTTTGAAAAACGTTTATAATTTTCTGTTTTTTAAAAACAAAAGAGTGGTGAATTAATATATTTGGTTGAGATTCTCTTATTTAGAAAAAAAAGGATAACTGGCAGAAAATTAAATAGGGGCTTATGCCTTGATTGTAGAGCTTTATTGCCATTTAATATTCAAACATCGTGAAACTCTCTGTGAAGCAGATTAATTTAATTAAAGTAAGTGATTTGCAAATCACAATTGATAGGATACGTCCCGATATTACGCATATTCGACCATGCACTAGAAACTAACACACTTGCGGGCTCCTTTGATTTGGGATGAGCAGAACGCGAGGCCCTCCGCGTCAACACGTACATGAGAGACAAGGGACAAACAACCATGCCCAAGACGGGACTCGAATAGCTGAGTCGGTATTACACGCGCTCGATTTCTTTAGCCCTCCCCGAATACCTATCTCCCACTCCTTTACTGACAGTTGAATTAAGAATGAATGTTAGTTACGAGCGTTGTTGACAAAATGTAATTACCATAAATGTTCGCCCCTGGATAATAGAAATTATTTTGGATCGAAAAACTAGTTACAGATTTGTCATAATAGTCCTGTCGTCGAAATACCGCCCTCCCCCTACTCCTTTCGCGTCTACCGATATGAGTGCCCAAGAAAACTTGCGCGGATAATACTCCAGGTCGGCCAAAATTATCCCGAAAAGCGAAAATTGCCTTAGGGGATGGCAACGCTGTCGATGAACCATTCCCTTTCGAGTGATCAAAGCTCCAAACCGCAGCGGCATCCGAGCAATACTGCTGTAGTGATCCGTGTTATTCATCCATGTAAGAGGGAATTTTATTTATTTCTTTACGTCAAAAAATAAACACACACACACACAGTTGAAAACTGTACATGACGAGCTATGGGGAGAAGTGAATTCTGTGCAAGTTTTCATAATTCTGTGATCTTTATCCTAAGAGCCATATTCTAGTCGAATTTTGAATACAGAAAAAAGGTCGTTGTTTTTAAGTTTTGTTGACAAAATATTCTCTCCCATATAATAAAATCTATTTTCAAAGGTAAATTAGCCATACATTTGTGTCCTTAACCCTCAACACGTTCTTCATGAATAAAAGAATAATATTTTTGCCGGGACAAAATGGAGAACGATAATTTGAATAACTATATTTCACACTGAAATTTAGAAGAAATTACAAATAAAGAAGTTACATTTCGCCTCATGGGCCTCGAATTTAGCTGTCATCACCAGAGACTGGAAGAATATGTAGAATGAAACGTCAAAATATGTACGTAAATATATAAAGAAAACAGTAACAATGTGTAATAAAATATGTAAAATCGGATATGTGTAATATTAAAAAACACCAATTACAAAATACATTTTCATTATACGAAATTACATTTATAAAACATCCTAAACTGATTTTAAAAATAATACAAACGTTTTTATTTGAAGAGTACAAATTGATGCTCACTTTGCACCAAACAACTTTGCCGCCAGTAGCAAAGAACTTCATTCATTGCTATCCTGGACCGTAGTTAAGCACGCAGACTAGATGCAATAGAAGCCGTCGGACGAACTGGCGATATCTCCGACCAGCAATCACTGCAGCGTGCAGCATTCTCATCGAAGTGTTGCACGATGGCGATCGCCAAAGTTTATCAGAAATTAAAGTTAAAAGTGACGGATAGCCAGTGATACTTTTCACACCCAAAGGTGAAAATGATTGAATAATTTTTATTTTAACAAGACAGTGATACATAATGCATTGGTTTACATTTGTATTGTATCATTTGAAGGAGGGGAAGAGAGAGAGAGAGGGAGGGAGGGGGAGACACACACACACTTCATTTGCCTGTAACAAATAATGTACTTTAGCTTCCGGGTCAATGCCCACCATCTCGATCAGGTTTTTGTTGTTTCCCTGATCCATTGAGCAAATGCTAAAACGGCCCCTGTGTTTTGCTTCTGGACATAAATCAGCTTCACTATGCGCACGTTATGTTGAACTGTCCATTTGTGTGTAGTGGTAGGAGTAGAGCTGGGGTGAATTAGAAGTATGTTAGCAATGCAGAAAAATCAAATGTGGAGTTCGTTTAACGACACAAATAAGTTTTCTATAACTCGGAAACGAAAATTTCTAGTTTTTCAAATGTTTCTAATCTCGCGCCTTCTAAAATTGTATTCGAATTATTTTCTTGTAAACTTTTATTCATCTTTCAACTATTTATAGTTAAACTGTTGGGAAGGGATTCTTGAACTCAAGAAAACGTGCGTAGATGATCTTCTCCTCCATACGTCAATACAGTTTTTACTGTTTTTTGACTAAATAATTCAAATCGAATCAAACTAGAGTCGCTGACGCGCACCTCCCATCGCTGAGGGAACTGAAGCAGGCGCGCTGGACTCGGAGAACATACGAGCGCGTCTTCACGCAGCGTACCTGGGATAGACAGCACGCAGTAATATTGAAGGGAAAATGCTGATTATTTAAAATACTTATTTTCATAAACATGTAATAAAATTAAAGAAAATTGATACTTTTTCTGTGTAAATAGTAAAATATGTAATATAGTACTAAATATGTAAAAACAAGTAAAAATTGGTTATTGTGTTAGGATGGCGGCGATTCGCCAAGATAACAATTTTGAGAACTGTAAGCAGAAATACAGAAAATGTGTAATTACATAAAAATCCGGTCTCTAGTCATTACAGCTATAATAGTTGTGGCGTCTTCCGGGACGATGGTGCTGGGGCACTTGGATCGTGCACGCTGATCGGAGAAACAACGGTAAACAACCCATCAGAGCAACCGGGCGCTAGAATTCACCTCTAAACAGTGGCTGAATTCGACTTGGCTATCTAGCCATTGTCAAAAATCGTTTCGTCATGGAGACTTGAACCCTAGCATCTCCCGGTCAGAGGCGCTGCAGTGTCATCATTGATGCCCTGAACAACCTAAAATGGTGCCATCAGCTCATCGAGCGAAGCAACCTAAGTTCGCAAAATTACGCTAAACTATTCTTATTTAAAGGCTGCTCCGATCGGTAGTTTTCTGTGTTTTTTTCGGTCAACGTCAGGTGAATGCCGGAGATGTACTCTAACAAACGGGCCACGTACCGCGCTCGATCTATCCTTCCTCTTCCTTGTCGTGTCGTTACTCTCTACTTACTTGCTTACACCAGGCGTGAGCTTAGAGCCTGTCTCGGCTGTGGCAGTTCCCCGCTGATGGGAGATACCACGATGGGAAAAAGACTTCTATGTCGGCGCCAGATCATCCAACAGGAAAGATCACAGCTATTTCCCGTGATAAAAATATACACTATACTTATACACTATACTTATGGGACTAATGACCTTAGCTGTCGACGCGCCGGGAGTGCGTTTATTCAAATTCGAATTTCCTGCACTTCATTTGCTAGAATGTTTCAGGAGTTATCACGTTGCAATACAACAATGAAACACCGCCACACTTCAGTTTGAAGTTCTCAGAATAACTTCTCATTGCTCGATGGTGTCTCGTGGTGAATGAAAAGGAGTTTTGGATTGTGGATTCTGTATTGATGCATTGACACGTGATGATTTAAATGAATTGAATTTTCACATCTAATGCACATCTCATGAGTATTACAAGTAGTGGCTGAGATGTATTAATATGGACAGAAATTGCGGTATTGTAATTTTACGTAGCCATTAATGATAGGCGAAAGTACTTGTTGTAGCATCACTAGTTTAACCTTTAAATATAACCCTGGGGTCTATTGGACCCCAACCAAATTTATTTATATAAGTTTAATTGGAAAATAAATATTCGGTATATTTTACTCCCACGTAAATTCAGTACGTTTGGGAAGGGTTTGCACAGTTTCCGCCTTCTAATAGTCTGCTACTAACCTCGCAGTAGTGTGGAAGTGTCTTTGGGGGTCTGCTGGACCCCAGTGTTATATTTACGTGTGTCTTTTTCGTGCGTTTAAGCACTACTAAAAATGCGAAATTTCCAGCTCTTTTTCACAGAAAATTTTTCAGTTTTCGAAAAACTTCATTTGAAGTACATACACTCACAAATACAACAGTGTTTCCAAATTGCTGATAATGTGTATATTAAAGGCGTGAGAAATCTTTCAAAAAATTAGATTTGTGTAATTTTTGAAAAAAAACAAAAAAAACAACCGAAATTGAACTTTGCGTCATTTTAAAGAGTGCAGTTTGCGTTATCGGTTCCCAAAAGTTTGGGGGGGAAATTGGAGCCATTTATGACATGGCGTTTGAGCGTTTCTGAAAATGCGGAATTTGGAGCTAGTTTTCAAAGAAAACGATCGAGTTTTCGAGAAACTTTACTTACATTCTTTAAAGCACATGTACTCATTAATATAATAATTTGAACAAATCGCCGCTAATGTAAATATTAACGACTTGAGAGACAAGTCAAAAAAATTCATTTTTGCAATTTTTGAAAAAACAAAAGAATAGAGCCATGTGGCGTTATTGTCATCACAAGAGTACATTAGTTACTGTCCCTACTAAAAGTTTAAAGAAAACATTTGGAGAAAATCTTGCTTTTGTAATTTTTTAAAATTACACATTGCACGCAATATTGCGCGAAAACCACTATTTTTTTTAAAAAAAATGTACTTGACCTTAAAGAAAGAACTCACTATGAAGAACAAATTTTATCTGAAGAAAAAATCTCTAACTGCATTTTTGTAGTTGGAGGAAGGTGCCGAATAAAATTCAGACTTTTGAAATTTTCGAAAATTTCGAGTTAACCGTGAAAATGGGACCTATGACACCTTAATAAGTACATTTTACTCTACTCTTACAAGAAATTTAAAGAAAAAATTGGAGCAGTTTTTGAGAAAGTTTCGTAAATGTCCGGAGGGCTTCATGTTAAGTACCTCTAAAAATTAATGAATGTTTTTCAAAATCGCAGAACTTCGACTCAACCCAGATGGACAGGGATTTCTTCAATTTGGAAAAAATCGTACGCATAGTTTAGGTGCTAGTGATCACATACACCGGATGGACGTACGTTTTGCTTCAATTGTTTTTTCGATATCAAGGACCCACAAAACAGGAATTGTGGTTGCACCACGTGTTAGGGGATTTTTTTGTTCTTAATTTAGCAGCTGGATTTATTCACTTTTTCATTATCACTGCCCGGCAATGAATTTTTTTCTGCCGAAAATCCGCCGTTTTTTCGCGCAGCATTACATAACTTTCCCTACACTAGATATATTACTCTGTATATACGTATGTATATGGGAAAGTAAAAAGAGTAATCCATGTAAATGCTGCAATGAACTGAGGTTGTCCAATATAAATTACAGCTTCTGTAGAAGGGACTAAATCCTAGGTCTGGAAACATTGACAAAAAAGTAGGGAAAAAACATCAACCCTGAGTAAACAAAGTAATCATTTTCCACACCCCACCCAAGAAGAGAAAAAAAAATTAGTGTTAAAAACTGGATGAAATGATATGAAATCTACCATCTTTATTGAATTATAATGTAATTTCTCACTGCAATCTTTTTCATTAACCTTTTGTCCTTCTTTTCAACCAATGTAGTGTCCTGACTGTACCTGAAATCAGCCGTTATGTGAGCCAAGCAAGAGAAGTTCTAAAGGACTATTATGTTTGGTTGAAAAATCTGAGAGATGATCAACCAGGAATGGTAAGTTATTTACTTTTGTTCAAGTCTCATGGGAACTCTAATTAAGATAAGATGAGATACTGTTGAAATTTTGTTGTTAATTGGTGAAAATATTCAGTGACTTTGGAAATATGAACTTGGTATTGAAATGACATAATGATGAAATCACTTTTATAAACTTTATTATAATTTTGTTGTTTCCTTGTAATAATGTAAGGAAACTACAATTAACCCAAGTGATGTTGCATCTTGCCTACAAAAATAACTGGTCACCTGAGAGGAAATGGGCCCTATAGAAAGCTTCTTTGTATAGAGGGCTTCTTGCATCATGAATTAATAAAATGAGTTGTTTAAATTTCTGTTTCATCCTTAACCTTATTTATCATTGAGTTCTTGTTTATTTAAAATTATTAGAATTAATTTGTAAAATTTATCAAACACTTGTTGAATCATAAAATAACGATTTTACTTTTACCTGACAATGTTATTGCTAGTTTTTGCCTTTGATACAGAGCTCAATATATGTTGCTTAACTTACCTGGATCAAGAGTATCATGGATAGGAGGGAAATATAATATAACTAGCGGTGCTACAGAATGGAACAGACTTTCCCGTATTAGTTTTTTATTTCCTTGGGTCTTCGCTAGCTATTCGGAATTGCCACATACTCTTTCTTGCCAGCTGCCGTCTATTACCGCCAAAAGCACATGTTTTTGTCGTTTTCTTAATTTTTCAGTTTCCTATTGGTAGAACGGAAATATTAATTTTAGAATATTAAAGAACACAAAAACCTAGTCCCAAATGGCGATTTTCTTTTAAAAATTATGTGCCGTTTTAAAGAAACTTGCGTTTTAGAGCTACTAAAAATGCGAAATTTGAAGCTCATTTTCACAGAAAATTTTTGTTTTCAAAATGCTTTATTTGAAGTTAATTGAAGCACGTACACTCAAATATAGTAATCTCTACAAATTGCTGGTAATGTGCATATTAAAGATGTGAGAGGTCTTCCAAAAAAAATTACATATATATAATTTTTGGAAAAAAAAACTCAAAATGAACTTTGTCATATTAAAGAGTGTAATTAGCACTATCCGTTACAAAAGTTCGTAACGCATATATGAGAAAATGGCATTTGAACGTTTCTGAAAATGCGGAATATTCTGCTACTTTTCACAGAAAATGGTTGTTTTCGAGGAACTTTACGTGACATTATTTAAAGAACATATACTCGTTGAAACATACGAATAATGTCTCGTCATAAATTATTACGAGATCGTGCCGTTTTAAATGACATCATTTACCTTAGGACCCGTGACCGTTCCGAATTTATAGAAAACTATGGGCGCCAGGAACAGGTTACGATAATTGATACTTGAAACCAATACTTCCACAGCTAATCTTAACGAATGGATAAATGTCCGGTTGGCTGGGTCAATGGGTCACGTAAATCTACATTCGCCATTGGCTGCTTTTGACAACAAAATCGCTATTGCCTAGATAGCCGATTATTTGATCTGCCAACTATACAGTATGGCGAGGAATCTGAAAGGAAATAATTAAATATATCTCTAACTACTTATCAGTTGTGATTGACTAAATGAAAATCATCTTTTCATTTCCAATAGAAAATTTAACAATTTATTGACTTGTGAACAATTATTCTGCCTTTAGGTCATGACCTCGTTTAAAAAGAAAACCTTTGTACTGCAGTACTTATCTAAACGTGATCTTGACCGACGGCGCCCCGCAGTATCTTCTCACTTGAATGCATGATAATTCCAAGTCCAGCTTCTCTCTTGTATCTTGCGACGCTGCCGACGAATCCAGCCCTCACTGCCTCGAATATCTACCGGTTCTTACTTAATATTCACAGTTCCTAGTTCTCCCCAACTACGTGGTAAAACATTAAAGTTCCAAAACCGCAATATAAAAAACTTTCAAAGTCCCAAGCGAATCTTAACTGCTGCACATCAACTGTCAGAGTCCGAAAACTATTGATTCTGACGACAAACTTACACGTCCCATTCCCCTAATATTAAACTCGCGAGCGATCTGTATCACTCGACGGCCTCTATCAGAATGCCATTTACTTCTCCGTTTTTAGCCCTCAACGCCTCGGTATCCATCCTTCATTCTTATTTTTTTTTAAACCAAACGGCAAACTTCCGTCAGGAGTCGACAGTCTATTCTCCCTTAGCCAATCCATCAATTTTTTACCAAATCAATTAGCCACGTTCTCGATAGTCATTCCTTTCTAAACCAATCCCAAATTATCTTGTATTTCTGTCTAGCCAGCGCCCCCACCTATTCAAGGCCTGAATGGGGTTTATTGACCTTGCCAACCACTACGCCGGCGTTGCTAAGGCTGTATATTGCCATTTGCATACCTTTTTAACCCAACCCATTTACAGCAAATGTTACTGTCAAAGTATATAATATATTGGTATATCACATCGTAAATAAAATAATGTGAAAAAATCGCTGCTAATGTAAATATTAATGACGTGAGAAGTCAAAAAATTACATTTTTCCAATTTTTGAAAAAACAAAAGAATAGAGCAATATGGCGTTTTTGTCATCTCATAAAATACATTTGGCACTGTACCTATCAGAAGTGTAAAGAAAAAAATTGGAGCTGCTTTTGAGAAAATCTTGTTTTTGTATTTTTTTTTAAATTGCACATATTGCGCGAAACCTACTAAAATTTTCAAAAAAATGTACATGACCTTAAAGAAAGAACTCACTATGAAGAAAAAAAATTATTTGAAGGAAAAATCTCTCTCTGCAATTTTGTAGTTGGAGGAAGACGCCGAATAAAATTCGAACTTTTGCAATTTTCGAAAATTCAGAGTTATCCGCGAAAGTCGGACCTGTGCCACCTTCATAAGTATATTTTATTCTATTCTTACAAGAAATTGAAAGAAAAAATTCGGAGCCGTTTTTGATAAAATTTTGAAAATATCCGGGGGCTTCATGTAAAGTACCCCCAAATTTTACAGAATGTTTTTCAAAATCTCAAAGCTTCGACTAGAACCAGATCGACTGGGGAATATCCATTTTGGAAGAAATCGTACGTATGGTTTAGGCGCTAGCAGTGTTCATAGACGGCCAGACGGACGTTTTCCTTTCAATTGGTTTTTCTGTATCAAGGACCCACAAAACAGGGTTTATGGCTACACCACGTGTTAGGGGATTTTTTTCTTAATTTAGCAACTGGTTTTATCCACTTTTTCATTATCACGGCCCGGCAATGAATTTTTTTTCCGCCGAAAATTCGCCAGTTTTTCGCGCAGGATTACATAACTTTCCCTATACTATGTATATCACTCCTTGTATACATACGTATACGGGAAAAAAACAACATGAAATTGTCTGCCACTGTTCATTCACATCAGAAGATTGTGTGACCAGAGTTTTCTTGACAGACACAAGCCATTTCAAAAATTTAGAAATAAAATCACAAAATCATAATCTTCATTATTCTTCATTAACAAAGTTCTTTTTGTGGCATTTCAAGGATGAAAATTTGGGAATTTTCCCCCCTCTTCAAGCTACAAGAAATGTAACTGGAAAATGTTTGTAATGAGCATAAATGATATGTTATTGATGTTTAGAGAGAGGATTTTTATGTTTTAAAAAAATCTTGAAATATGCTTTTAAAAATGTGCATTTATGACAAAATGACTGAAATATGCACTTTAATATGTAATTAAAGTATTAAAAGAATAAATTTAATTTCCTCTGTAAACCTTTCTTGATAAAATTGAAGAGAAGTATGCTTGGAATGAAAAAATATATTTTTCTGCTAACATAATACCTTACTTTGCGGGAGAAATAATTGAAGTAAAATATTCATCAAAAAATTAATTAAAAACATTGATGCCATATTTTTGAAAATTAGGAAAATGTCCCAGGGGATTCATGTAAAGTACCCCCCAAAATTAAAATATTTGTTTCAAATTCAAGGGGCCACAACATCAGCCAGAACGGTGGAGGAATATCAATTTTGGAGAAAATCTGAACAGTTTAGTTTTTGGCGTTGTTCACAGACAGACCGACGGACGTTTTGCCATGTTTTGACTTTTCGACATCAAGGACACACAAAACATGGATTCTGACTACACTCATGTTAAAGTATTCTTTTCTAAATTTAGCAACTGGATTTATCCACTTTTTTATTACCAGGGCCTGGCAATAAGATTTTTCTGCTGAAAATGCACCATTTTTTCCCGCAGCATTACATAACTTTCTATCTATTGCATAAACAGTAGTGACGAAGTAAAAGTGACAAAATGAAGGTCTATTAAAACAACTCCAAAGGTACAATTAAGTGATTTCTATTGTTAAAAATAATAAAATCTTAACAATAATAAAAAGGCATGTTTCCAAACTTCCAGGTTCTAGTTATTGACAATTTTAAATAAAAATGTTATATATGCTAATCTCTCTCTTTAAATGATGATTCCTGATGGCAATTTAAAAATATTTGAAAGTTTCACTATGATTATGCATAATTTAACTGCTAAATGCATAATTTAGAAATTTAGATTTTATTAAGAAATTATTTTTAACAAACTTTTTTAACTGCTCTAAATATAATCCTAAAAGTTGTGCTTTCTTATTTTTCTTTCTTCTTTAGTTTTGTTGTGCCATGTGTTTGCTCTTCGCCCTCTTAACATTCATTGGACGCACTGTACCTGGTGCAGTTATTGGGTACTCTCTCCTAATGCTGGTGATGACAGGACCTGGGATTTGCATTCATGTACTCCCTCCTACTTTCAAGCAACGTGTCAGTAACTTCCAAGCAGCACTGCGTTCCAAAGAAAAAGGTAGGTTTGATTAATATTGATCACATATCATGGCCTTTTTGCTGTAACACTAATAGTAACTAATAATAGCTTGCAGTTTACTGCACATGAATGTATTTTCATAATATTTTATTTGCCACCATTTACATTGTTTGCAGAGACATATATCACTTTAACCTTTACAGAATATAATTATTGTATTCATAAAATACATATAAATAAATACATTTCCTGGAACAGAATTATGGCATAGTTGTTTCAAGATAAATAATACCATGAAAAATTT
Organism: Acheta domesticus; assembly: GCA_031308135.1. NCBI lineage: Eukaryota > Metazoa > Arthropoda > Insecta > Orthoptera > Gryllidae > Acheta > Acheta domesticus. The sequence goes on from JAHLJT010003656.1 coordinate 67,330,347, forward strand.
ACATACCATGAAGTATGATTGAGAGATCATTGCAACAAAAGTGGAGTTTTGACAGCAAACCAGAAACCACACTTAAGCAGAGATCATATTTGGCAGTGGCCTTACTAGATCTTCAAGTGGTATACAAGGTGAGTCTTGTAACTTTAGCTCCTCCTGCAGTTTTTGAACGGTTGAAGTTATTGCAATGCAGTTTTTACAGAAGTACATGAGAGAATGGGGCTAGCTGATGGGCCATCTAAATGATGACACGCTCATCCTGCATAGCCTAGACCACATGAATTGCGGCCATGGAAGCCTACGCAATCATATGATTCCTTTTCCCTCCCACAAAAGAAAGGGATTACATGATTATGGGCTTGAATTAGCTTCCATTTCCCGAGTGCACATTAGCAGAGGGAGCCCTGTGTGACCCTGTGTGGCAGACTGTTTCATTCAAAATATCCATTAAACACATGTTGCAAAAAAAATCAAAATTACTCCAAACAATAATGCATAATACATAAGACATATGTATATTATTATATTTATCTTTTTACGCTTGTCATGATAGACATAAAAAAATATGTGCAATCTGGAAAACTAAGTTACCTCAGTATCTCAAAAAATACAAATAATAAAATAGAAATAAATACTTGTAACGAATACCCCATTCCCTCGTGCACTTCCGTGAAAACTACATTGCCATAACTTCAACTGTTCAAAAACTGCAGGAGGTGCTAAAGTTATGTGACTCAGCCTGTATATTTGAATTTCTCATCTGTTCTCAATTCCCCTTGTATTCGATTGAGAAAGCGATTAGAAGTGATTGGGCCAGAAGAACACTAAATAATCATAAATAAAATATAACTTAAAGCACGTGTTGGCTGTATACTGACCACAGTAATTCTGTGGTCACAGGCAGTGGCGGCTCCAGAGACAATTTTATGGGTGTTTGTAGGGGGAGGCCACTAACTTTTTGAATGGGAAGTGGAGACTATGGATAAATTAATATTTGAGAAACCAATAATTTTTTGACATTTTTAATATTTCAATCATGGAATATAAGACATTAAATATAACATTTTAAATAGAAACATATAAGGTGCTGTACAAAAACATATGAAGGTGCTAGCTGGACTCAGAATTTTTCCATGTGTTTGGATGTAGAAAATATTATTATTTGCAAAATATGCTAAAATATCCACATGCTAAGTTCTTAGAGCACAAAAACTGTTTATCATGTTTAAATGAAGGAAATAATCATTTTACGGCTTTTATTTTATTTCTTTGATTCTGATGTGAACTTTGCCATAATAATTGTTTAAAAAATTGACTAGTAGATGCCTTTTAGTGCATAAATAGAGTAATAAATTGATTAAAATAATTTTTTTCTATAAAAATGTAAACCAAATATTTATTTTTTACATAATAATTCACCTAGTTCATACACTTTCAGGAGGCGTTTCAGATAGTACTTCTTATGCGCACAATATCATATGCTTTTGAGTGCTCCAACTGGCAAATGTGTAGGATTTGATTTAAGACAGGGAGGGCTGATTTTGTAACATGCTTTTTTACAATTTCTGTGTCTTAAATAATTTAATGTGTTTATAACATATGTAATATTGTCAAAATTGATAAAATAATAGAAAATGTGTTAGTATTGTTGGAAATCTTTATCATACATCGAATTATATTCTTTATTCGAAATAAAAATGCTTTATAAGTCACCAAATAATAAATTGCGAGCAAATTGGTCAATTCTCTTTGTCAGAAAAACTTTTGTTTACATTTTCTGGATTCGTTCCTACAACAGCTAAAAGTTTATTATCTAGCTGATGGTGTAATAATTTACATTTTTTCCCCGTAATGCTGTGAACGGCTTCTACAACCCAACATCGTTTTGTAACGACTCCAGATTCGTTTGATTCTTCTGCAGTCAACTGATTTCTTTTACCTTTTAATACTGGCACAAGCACAATAAAACCATTGTCTAAAAACATTTGTTGTATGTCCTTGAAGCCCCGATTGAGTATAAAACATCGCCTTTCTTCAAAATTTTGCTTATATCCTTAGGAATAGACAATATGCTTGCGTATATAAGCATCATTTTGTGTTCTTGAATATGGACCACCGATTTTTACAATATACCGTACAAAAGTTCAAATCTTAAATGGCTTGCATAAGGGAACTTTTTTTCTTCCTGGAGAATGATTTTCTCTTGTAGTTATGATTTGCATTTTTTTCATGCTTTATGTATGTACCATCCATTATAAGCACTAATCTATCTTCCAAATTATGCAAACGTTTTACAAAGTTGATGGGTGATTAGCAATAAGATCTTCTCTGTTACAAGCATTGATGCCAAACTCATATTGTAAAACAATTTTCTGAAATGAGTCCGTAACAGATTTGCTTTTAGTTTAAATAAAAAAATGAATTTGTTTCCAGTTTAATCCAGAAAATGTAAACAAACATTCTTCTGGTAAAGAGAATTGACCAATTTGCTCACGATTTATTATTTTATGACATATAAAGTATTTTTATTTTGAATAAAAAATATTATTCAATGTATAATAAACATTTCTAACAATACTAAGACATTTTCTATTATTTTCATCAATTTTGACCAAATTACATATTTTATAAACATATTAAATTATTTAAGACATGGAAGTCATAACAAGGCATTGTTACAAAATTGGCCCGCCAGGTCATAAACCAAACCGTAGACATTTGCCGGTTAAATCACTCAAAAGCATATGAAATTGTGTTCACTTCATAAATAGCATTATCCAAAACTCCTTCTGGAAGTTTATGAACTATGTGAATTTTTATTAAAGAAATAAATTTTTTATTAACAGTTTTAGACAAAAAAGATTTTAATCCATTTATTACTCTATTTATGAACTGAAAGGCATCTGCAAGTTACTTTTTTAACAGACTATTACAGAAAAGTTCATATCAGAAGCAAAGAAAAAAATAAATGCCATAAAATATTATTTTCTTAATTTAAACAAAAAAAAAGTTTTTTTTTCACTGTAAGTACTGACCATGTGGATATTTTAGCCTCATATTTTGAAAATAATATTTTCTTCATCTAAACATGTGGAAAAAATCTGAGTCGAATTGCAAACTAAGGCCGCCCCCCCCCCCTTATCTGGCCAGAGCCTTTATGGTTAATTTTAAGACTAGAAATAAATTTACAGAGTTTTTATGACTAACACCTTATCATGGAATAGATATTGTGCACTACTGCACCTTGTAGGCAAACCGAGGAAACATATTTGATAACAATGTTCAAAAACCTGTCAGTAGGTAGCTGTCGACATCCTGCAAGGAAATATTTCCAAAGTGTCGCCGATCCTGGGCTGCCCCTCCAGACATCCACTTGCAAGTCCCATGTTGCAGTTTTCACAACTCCAAAGCATTGAGTTTATGGCAACACCATATTTGGCTACACTGTAATAGGACACAGTTCTTGAATGCCTGTATTTAATGAAGGGAAATGCAGAATATAAAATGTCAGGCTTTTTGAATTTTGAAATCGGAGAATAACAGGGCGAACAACTACTTCAACATCAAATACTATCCTGAAGGAATGGAAAGGTGGATGTGTAATATTTGGGTGGGCAGTGCCTCTTGAACCTCCATGCTGTAGCCGCCACTGGTCACAGGATAAAAATTCTTAAGTACTTAATTATACCAATTTAAGTTCTTTTACCTTGTGATTACAGAATTATTAATAGTTATAAAAGCAGTGTTCACTAGCCTAAATATTTTTTATTTTTGTTAAAGTGACTTATCTTTATATCAAGTGTTTGTGTCTCTGCTTACAAATGTTTGCCTCTCTTCATTTGTAACGCCCATTTTTATGTTAAAAAAAAAAGCTATGCTATTTTTCAGAGATATTGAGTTAATGATTATTTATTCAAAAACTTAAGTTGTAAAAGAAATTATTCTTGCATTCTGTGTAGTTTTTATGCTTCTTCTTGTTTAGTTTTGTTTTCTTTTTTTCTCTTTTTTTCTTTTCTTTCTTTTTTTCTTTCTTTCTTTTCTTTTTCTTTTTTCTTCTTTTTTCTTTCCTGAGTGGTAAAAAGTTTTAAGATACTTCAGAATTTTCAAAATTAACAGAAATTATAAATTGTAATTTCAATTTGTTATTATAGTTCATTGTTAACACCAGTAGTAGTGGTAGTGTACAACTTTTAAAAAGTTTCTTTGTACTAGTTTATTCTACATGTTTCAATTTTGAAAATCCTGAAATATATATTCTTTGAACCAGAATGGGTTCTGGGTTAGAATGTAAGCATATTGTTAAGGATTGTGTGTTTTTAATGTGTCCCCTTAATAGTTATTGCAGGACATTATCTTCAATTAAGGACTTTAGACAGGTAAGGGGCAGATATACATAAGCTTACTTTACAGTGTGTGAACAGTTGATTCAAGGCTTGTAGAGTGACTGCAATGGTTTTAATATTATTTTTAATTCCTAGTAATAAACTAGTTTTTATCCATTAGAAATGAAAATTTTGAATGAAAGAGTGATAATTGTATTTGTGCTTGTTGAAACAAGCTACTTGCATCTTCCTTTCTATCTTCATCCACTTTCACTCTCCTTCTCTTGTCCCTTCATGCCCATAACCATATGACCTTTTTTTTCCTCAGGACCTCTTGGCGATTTGTGGGAACGCTGTTTGTGTGTCATTCAGTGTTTCCTTGCAGGAGAAATGGACAGTGAAGTTGAAGAGTACTTGCCTGAGCAGAGTTGCGAGACTCTTGCTCTCTTGCAGCAAGCTACAGAGCCTGTGGATGAAGAACAGAGAGAAGAGTCCCTTATTGTTGAAGAATTTGGGTTAGATTTGGATACAGCTGGTAAGAGAAACTACTGTTTTATCTACTTCAATTTAATTGGGAGCAGGTTTTCAATTCGTGGTTGCTTCTTTTTACACAAGAGGTCATGTTTTTCTACCGTAAAGAGTTTTAGAATTTTATTGTAAAAAAAAATGTATGTTCCATTTATCCATTTATGGATATTTATTTTCCATTTATGGCCATAATTTAGCATTTTTAACCCTCATATGGTAAGGTCCAGAACAAATGCGACCCACACAAACTTATCTTGAATTCTGTCTTGCTTTTCATCTCAAGATCATGTGATCTTAGAAGTCATATCTTTTATTTGATCCTTCCTGCCCTTGTAGCTGCATTACAGCAGACATGCATCTGATTCCAATGTAGATTTATGACTAGTGTCAAATCCACCACCATCAGGACTTAAACTCCAAGGCATCCTGGTCAGTCTGTGCTGAGACAGCAACAACTGTGCTTAACTCAACTGGTGAACGCTTTAAAAGACTAAACAACAAAGAACAAGAAAATTTTTGCGAATGCTTGTCAATGCACTTTTGTGGAAAAGTAGCTGAAAATTAAAGAAAGCTAAAATAATGGAAGTAAACAGAAAGAAATGTAGCTGTCCTGGACAAAATACCATGACAAAACAACTAAGAGGAAGAGCAGACATTTTTGAAAGATCTAATTTTTTAAGTTCTGGACATTGCTACTATAAATTATTTTTTCACTTTCCAAATGGAACCAATTCAAATAATGCTGGATCAATTGTTTAGTCTTCAATCAAGGAGTCTAAGGGAACGTGCCCGTTGACTATTTGCAAGGTGTTAGGAAAAGGAAGAAATGCAAGAAAAATAATAAACTAACAAATGCAGCAAACACAACAAAGCAAACAAAAGAAAAGAAGTTTTGAATTTTGCGACAAGTCTAAAGGTACAAAAGGTAATGAGTTTTGCATAAAGAAAATTAAAGGTTTTGGGGGAATGATCAATACAGTGTAGTAAGTATTTCTTGTTATGATGACAGTGGATCAGATTACAAAGCGATGCAACTTTCTTAACAGCATCTTTAGAAATAAATTGAATCTGAAAAGCAGGAAGAAAAGAACAAAAAAGGAGATTCTAGCAATCTTCCGATTATGAGCAGATCGTGATGTTCACTTGTTTTAAAACATTCCCTTCACCAAATGTTACCAACCTATCAAGTGAAATTGTGACAAAGCTTGCAGGGATGGAAATACTCAAAGTAAATGAAATAAGATGGATTTATTTCGATAAATGGGCCAAACCCTCTACCGAAACAAAAAGCACATGTGAAGACATATAAAGTCCAAAATATAGATACAAAATAACAAAATTACAACACGTAAAGCACATAAAGGAAAAAGCATTCAGATACAAAATAACAAAAGTTAGAGCACAAACAAGCACATAAGAAAATTATATACAGATACAAAATAAAAAAATTAAAGTATGGTTACAAGATCAGTGAGTAAAAAGTAGTTTAAGAGAACTACAACATTTATTAAAGTCGTGATTAAAAAAATCAATCCTATCAGCATAGCCATTGGTGGTTCTAGGTTGTATAATAGCTGTAGTTAGTGGTACATGCATCCACCCAGAAGCAGGTAGGATTTCTCATTCTCATCTGAGGGATGTGAAGAGAGATTCAAGGTTCAGGGCAATTAGTGAGACCATGTAGTGTTCTATAGAAGAAAATTAAATCAAGGAATTTTCTGTCTTAAAGAGATTCTAATTTAAATAGATAGTAGAATTTTGAAAGGTCATGATTGAATCTATGAATTGGTGTTCCGTTTCTGAAAGCTAGGTGGAGTAGAAATTTACATTGTACTTTTTCCAAATGATCGACAGATAAATTAGTGTAATGTGACCGAATGACAGGCATATTTTAAAATAGAATGAATCAAGGTTTTATAAGGAATTAATAGGTTATTAGTGGACTGGAAGGATTTGGTGTTGCGCAAAATCAGACCCAGGGAACCTAAAGCTTTAGGGTGAGCCTTGCGGAACACCAGAACTAACTACTAATGGCTCGGATGCATGGCCATTGACAATAACATACTGGTTTCTGCCAGAAAGTTATGGGCATATTCATGACAGAAGGGGATCATTGATGCCTAAGTATGATAACTTGTCAACCAATAAGTCATGATTAACATGGTGGAAGGCCTTGGCATAATCTGTGTAAATAGCATCGACTTGAGAATCGGATTCAAATGCTTTAATAATATGGTTTTTAAATGTAGCTAGATTAGTTGTAGTAGATATATTGTTAGTAAAACTATTTTGGTAGTCTGAGATACTTGTGGAAAAGTGTGGTGCCAAAACATTAACCACAAGTTTCTTGAAAAGTTTTGAGACAGCACTGAGAATGGAAACAGGACGATAATTTGAAATGTCACTTTTGTCATCTTTCTTGAATGTAGGAACTATTGTATTTCCAAGCTGTGAGGAAAATCCCTTGATCCAGTGATTGGTTAAAGATATAATATAGTGGTGTGAATTCATTTGAGAAGCAGCACACAATATAACGTTTATATGAACCCCTGATGCAAGCTCTACGAAGTGAAGTAAGTTGCCATATTAACATGATTTTGATGAAAACAGTACTCAAATATTGCGCATAGCAAGGCTCGCAATAAAGAAAATAGTTTTTAGTGGGGCGATCGCTATGAACTGTCTCCCTCCAGGACTTCCTGTGTTGGTTTTCTGGCATGAAAATATTGCAAAGGAATAATTTGCAGTTTGAGCAGTGAGTCTCACATACAGGGAGAGCACTACATTTCCATTGGAACAAGGTTTAGTTCCACCACCCAGCTAACAGCAGCCTGTTCCGTCGAGACAATACTAATTGCAGATTAATGTGGTTGAAACAGCAAGTGAATGCAACAGTTATGAAACAGCAAGTGAATGCAACAGTTATGAAACAGCAGTGAATGCCACAGAATCCCTATGTATATTGCAAGTAGTGGGAGTAATGTATGATGAAGCAAATGCTGAACTCCGCTCATAACCAATGGATTGCTAGAATACTCGAAAATATATAGGTGATGTTTTTGTTTGTTATTTATCGCTGAATAAAAAAGACCTTTTTCTGCAAAATTATTGTTTTCTCAGATGATTTGCTTTAGAATGAATAAAAATGCATTTGAGTTACATTTAATCTTCGTTACTGTTACATCAAATAACATCTTGTCTTTAAAATGTTAAGAATTGAATATAGTATTAAGGATTAATCTATTCAAAAACTTGCTTTTCTTTTTTTCAAACAGAACCCTCTGACTTCCTTTTACCTTTTCAATACCTCTCGTAAAACATATTTTTACCCTTTTGTTTTGTATTAACTTTTAAAAGAGGATTAATTATATATTTCACTTTGTCTTTTTTTTCTTTTTATTGAAGCCAAGATTATTATGCAATTTGTCTTGTGTAATATCATGTTTTTAACAATTTAGATGTTTTTTCTAAATTGATAACATTTCGCTTTTACATTTTAATATTGAAAATAACTTCTTCATTATCATCTAATTAAAAAAAATAATCTAGCCAGAAATTGTGACCAATTACATGTAGAACTATGGCAAGCAAGAGACTGTTAACTGGCAATTGTGTTTAAAATGTTACTGCCTACCTTTATTTACAGAAAATGCATGAATTTAAATAATACATTTACACTGCAGTTTTGATTTGCAATCTAATTGGACAATACAACAAAAAATATAAAAATCTGGAAGCAAAAATATGTTATGTGTTAAATGTGGTAAGCAAAATAGTTATATTATTTTCATTAGTTAGTGAACCACACAATTTATTGAATAGCTATAATGGAGAGGCCTGTTGATAAACGAGACACAAATGAAGGAATATCATTTTTTTATCAGAGGAAATGGTCAGAGAATCAGAGAAAAAATAGAATGAGCACAAGTTAACCATGAAGATGCATTTCTCTAGAATACTTGATTAACTTGAAATTACAGTGTAATCATTATGAGAGCATTCTCTTAATTGTTTTTTGTTGAAAATTTTGTGAAATCTTCCTGGCACAATACATAAATATTTTTAAAATGCTGTTTTTCTCAAAAAGGTGTATTATTCCCATTAATTGAATGAAACTCATTCATGACATTAAATATATTTTTGAAATCCTTTCCTCTTTCCCCCCTCCTCGCTTTCCAGATCTCCCCTTCTCACTTTCCTCTCTTCCCCTCCTCGCTTTCCACTTCTCCCCTTCTGGCTTTTCACTTCTCCCCTTCTGGCTTTCCACTTCTCCCCTCGCTCTCCACTTCTCCCCTCGCTTTTCACTCCTCCTTCCCTCGCTTTTCACTCCTCCCCTCGCTTTCCACTCCTCCCCTCCTTGCTTTGCTTCCCTCTTCACTCCTCACTGTTCCTCTTCTTTCCCTCTTCCCTTCTCAACTTTCCCCCTCTCCCTTGTCTTTCCATCCCTGCTCCTTCCTCCTCTAATCTGCTGTGCTTTCTTTGTTTTGCTCTATTTTATATTGATTCATCAAGTATGTTCTGTTTCAATCAGTATGCAACTTCGATGTGTATGCAACATGATGGGACAAGCAAATATGCTGTGGTGTCAATGAACTAACAACGGTAGCGATAGTAGTGTACTGTGCTTCAAAAGGTTTAATTTGCTTGTTGGCTTAATATGTACTGCTTAAATTGTAAGAAAAAGATAACATAGCAGCTTTATGAAAATGATAACTTTAAGACTGATTTTTGTTTGGTTGGTAAACTTTGAGTATATTGTTTAATCTATCTATTAATTTTGTAATTTTGAACTTCATGGTCATGATTGTGTTTTGCAGATGCAAGCATTCTGGGCCATGATGATGGGAGTACTGATGGCTTGGACATGAGTGAATTTGATTTGTCAGCACCTCCATCTTTGGGAGGGAGCACTACCAATAGCCACACAAACAACAACAACAACCACCACCACCTGCCAGCTCAGGCTGCTATTCCAAGAGGGGGGCTGAGAAGAAGGCATGATCTAACTGTTGATGATTCTGACTCAGGATGATGATGTGGGTGATGGCATCCACTTCCAGAGTCATCATTTTAACCAGGACTCATCTGAAGAAGAAGAGCAGGCATTTGTTCAAGGGTTGGTCTTCTCTGAACCTGTGAGTTCTACAGCATCAGGAACCACTACAAGTTCCACCCAAGCAGCTCCCTCTACTTCATTAGGGGAAATGCTGACTTCGTCTGCTGTCAGCGTTGTCTCAAAGAATATTTCTAATTTGGCTGCATTGCATTCAAGTTTGATCTCATCAGTAATCAATGCAGCAGTAGAGAAAGTGTCTGCTCAGCAGATGCCACAGCAAGAGCAGGCTGCGAAGGGCCAAAAAGTGTCCCGAGACACCAACAGGGATGATTCTTCTTCCTCTGGTGGTGAGAGTGAGTTTGAGATGATCTCTCATAATGATCTAACATAATGAACATGAATACTAAAGAATCAAAATTGTATTATTAATTTTGAAAGTAGATTTTTGCAGATATCAACTGGCCTGTTTTAAAATAATTATTGGCTGATACTCTTCATTTTCTATTTGAATGAGAATTTTAAAAACATTTGACTTCAGGTAAATTTTGATGTGGGGGTGGAAGGAAACTTTTGACTTTAATCCTTATTTCTGCGAGTCTCAATATTATTTTTATTTCAGATGATTGCAAATGCAAATTTATAAAATTGTAGTTTTGATAATAATGGGCACTTACAGTTAATAAATGAAGATTTTTAACAACTCTTGGATAACCAAATAAAAGACAACGTAGCTTGACAAATTGTGGTCTGTGATTGGAGCATGGAGCCTTCCTCTGCAGCTGGGAAGGCTTTTGTGTTCCAATCACACAAGCTATTCTTAAAACTTTCTTGGTGAAACCAAGCAAAATTTTTTTTTTTAACTGAAGTGCCTTTTTTAGAGTCTCATGCTTTGTCACAATAATTTGCAGTTTTATGCAGGAAACAAACTTACTATATACATATACTTTTAACATTGTTTTCTTGGGAATGTTTATTAATTTACTTCTTTTTTGTGCTTTTTTATTTATTGTGGCCAGAGAAGTGAATTGAAGGTGTAAATATATTTTCATGAATTTCAAATAATTTATGAATGTAAAGAAAATACTGCTCTTGATACCATGTAATGCCTTACATTTGACTATTTTGTAGTATGTAAAAATGTATTAATTTTAATAGACATTTATGGCACATATTGAGAAACACACTGGCAGGATTATCTTCTGGCAGGTATATCTTTTGGGCTTTTACCCAGTATTGTAATTCCTTATTGAAAATCAAATCAATTGGTATGTTTTTAAAAGATAAAGGATTTTATTACAATATTATATGTAAGAGGGTAGCAAAAAGCAGAAACATGAGAAAAAAGCCTTTTCATCTGCCTATTAATGAGGTCATGAAAGGTTGATTTGTTGGTAATAATAAAAATAATTGTCTAAATGGATATAAATGCTCTTCTAGATTCTCTTCAGCCCATAAAGTTGAAATAAATTTGCACTTTTTTTTTTTTAAGTAACACCACTTCCACATTTCTAATATTTAATCCCTTCTAATGATAAGGCATGAAATTTTTACTGCAAATGTGCAAACTTAGAAAATAGAAACTGTTGTTTCTTTGTACCCAGGTACTGAAAAGGAAAGTTTATCAAAATGCTCATTAGAATGGTGGGGTGACTTTCTGATTCATACCTGTTAATATGAGTGTAGGAGGTATGTCTAGTAATGTGCTAAAATGAAAATAATAAGTAGTTTTTTGAAAAAAATTTAATAGTCAAATAAAATACAATACAATACAATACACTTCATGGAAGCCTATAATGGACATGCCTATAATTTTTCCATGTCTGGTTTGGAATTTGTATTTTGAGAGTCTGAGAGTTAGATGGTTTCAACGAGTGTTGAATTTTATTATGAAAAGTATGTTCTCGTAAGTGAAAATTTTTAGATCATCTACTTTCAGATCTAAAATTGTTGAATCTTGTAGATTCTATAAAAAGCAAAACAAAATTCAGAGACAAAGCTTTGTTAATTAACCAGAAATACAATATTTGAAAGTAGTCAACTATTTCTTTATTAATATTATAATGTAGTCCTGTTTGCTCGTTTGTGCATGTATCCATTAATTTATTGAAGTTTAGAGATTTTCCTTTTTAAATGTCTATTGTTGTTCATGAAAATACAGAGAAGTCATGATTATTTATTTTTAATACTTTTGATATACTTTCATAGCTTCCTTTTAGTAATATGGACAATCATTGAATTTGTTGTTGTTGTTGTTGTGGTTGTCGCTGTCGTCAGAGTTATGCAATTAAAGAGGAAAATGATAGTCAAGACTGAAATGTAATGTTTGGAAAACTGTGTAAACACTTCAAAAATATTATTTAATTAAAGAAAAAGAAAGAAGGAAAAAGAATTGAAATATGAAAAAACTGTTTAAAGTACAGTAAAATCTGTCTAAACTGGAAACCTGCCTTAACTGGAAAATTTCTTTGGCTTGTGAAGTTAAATGGCATTTTACACAGCATAAAATGGAACCTCTGCAATGCAGAAACTGAACAGTTTTTCATGTCCTGCAGGAAAAAAAATCGTTATTAAACAGAATTCCTATGAATTTAATGCAATTTGTAGAGAGGCGCGAGATGTTCTTAATGAAATGAATGCATCTGCAAGCTTGTTTTAAATTCTCTATCCCTGTGACACGCGATTTAGTTTTGACTGCCAGTCATTGAAGGAGAGGCCTTCAGCTGTCAGCATAGAATTGACAAAGGCCGTAGGGGAATTCCCTCTCTCTCGACTCTTTGAGCATGGGAAGGTGTAAGATCATGGCTTCTATTCACATGTCTTCCTGCCCTGTACTGAAACTCATAACTCCTTGGTCAGATAAGCATTGCTCGAGGCCAAGTGAAGGTATCAGAAAGTCTTAGAACTGGGTTGTGATGCATTGTGCATTGAAAGAGTTAGCAAGCAAGCTGTCAGAATACAGCCAGGAAGGTGTGTATTTTTCATCTCGGAAGCTGTCAATGAAGTGTGTTTTAATATTCATTTGTTGATTATTTCTTCTATGAATACGTTATATATCAATGTATTTTGATAATTGTAATGAAGTTGGGTAATTTACTTCGTTCAGGGCAGAAACATCAATATCACAAGTGTCATAAAACTGGAAACTTCCCTAAATCAGAATTTTTTTGTGTCCAAATCAATCCCAGCTTAGACAGATTTTACTGCATATATCTTTTGGTTATATTGACCTCAAGTATCAACAGCTTTACTAGAAAGAGAAACTGCTTTGTTCTTGCTTGAGCATTGAGCAAATTTTTACTTCAAGTCCTTTTCAATGGAAACAAATACCTAAAATCTAAAATCCACTCTTGGAAAAAAAATAGATTCCTGTATTGTCTTTCAGGATCCTTTACACATGTTTGTAATTCTTGCAAGTAGAGTAGTTTCTAAGGATTAATGCAATTAAAAATTAACTAATGTAATGATGCAAAAATACTTTTTGACATCAATCATAGAAGCAAATTTGCCTGCCTTTCTTTTGATCCTTCAATATCTTTCAAAATAATAATACTTCTGAGGCTTGACAATCATTATGGTTTTGCTTACAGTGATATTTTCACATTTTAATTATGTTTTGAGTGAATGTTTTTTCAGAAATTTAGAATAATAAGTAGGGAGCGGATTTCTATAATTTTGCATATTTGTGTCAGGGCACAAGTGAAATTTCTTGACATTTGGTTTGAATTGGATGCTATGTAGATTTATGTTAGTTCATATTTGTGCATATTTGGCCAATTTTTCCGGTTGGTGCAAATTGTGGTAATTTTAGGAGCAAATTTTGCATATTTTGTTAAAATATCTCATCTCTCAAAAATAACTCATCTCTGAAATGTTTCATGTTTTCATTGAATCTATTTATTTGTGAGTGTTTGTTGATTAGAAAGAGTTTGTCACAATTTGGGTTTTATCTTTTTATAGATGATAAAATACTTGTGCAATTGTAGGATATTTCTTGATATCACATTTTTAAACAAAACAGAGAAATGAAAGAAGACATACAATGTACTTCATTAAGATGCATATTTACTTCAATTATTTCTCCCAAGAAGTAAGCTAGGTTATATTATGTTCGTGTAAAAATATATATTTTCATTCCAAGCAAGCTTCTCCTGAATTTTATCTAGAAAGGTTTATACAGGAAATGAAATATTTTAAATTTTAATTGCATATTAGAGTGCACATTTAAGATTTTTTAGAGCATAAAAATCCTCTCCCTAATAATAAGTAAGAAGGAATTTTATAAAATTTTCCTCTGATCGATCCAGCAAAGTCATTTATCTCTTTTTTGAAATAATTATCATTGTTTAGAATGGCTGTGAGGGTCAGTGAAAAGTTTTTTCATTATCTTGTTGAAGTCTTTGGTGTAGTAGGCAAGTTTAGAATTAATTTGGAATGTTAACTGATTGAACATTGAGTAATGCTAATGTTCTAGGAACAAATTATTGAACATTTAAGGAGGATTAGAAGTTGAATGTTTATAAAATGGTGAATGGTCTTGATATTTAAAGCTAGAACTACCTAGTTGCTGTTACCACCAAAATTTCAGTCCTTTAAATAAAAAGTGTGATTGTTTTGTATTGTACTTTTACTTATAAATTTCTAAGAAAACTTGTTTTTATTAGTAAGATTTTATTAGTATTAATTCATTTTATTTATTTCATGTTTACTATGATTATGAGAGGTACTTATTTTTATTGTACTGAAAAATTATATGGTCGATGACAATTATAATACTAAATGCTCTGTGAAATAGTTAATTTCAAGTTTCTATTCAGGTGATTTGTAGTTAATTAGTGAATGCTGCTCTTAACATCCATGTCGTTCAATGTACCTGGAGCTACATAGATATTAGTTTGTACCTGTGAGATTTTTAATGGTAGTTTAATAATTATTTTACAATGATAATCAAGAGTTGTAATATTGTTTTCAAGAGCAGTTAATTTTTACTCAGATTTTTATGTAGATAACAATGATATTCTTCCTCAGAATTTCAAGTCTATATTTTTATTGCAAAGTTAAAATAGGAAAATCATGGTCAAAATGCTGAATTCATATTAATGCTTCTATTTTTCATAGGTGCTATATTTTTTATTTATGAGAATACATCAGTTACATATTTACTGTGTATTGAAGGTGTAGAGAAGACTTGGAAATTAATTTTGCTTACTTTTTGAACTTCTAGGAGATGTGAATCATATTTGAATATTTCATTAGTAGTGTATTAAGAAGCTATTGGGCTTGAAAATATTTTCCCAAGAAAAATGTACCACTGATTTTCTGAGCGGCAGAAAATGAAATATGTTATCATTTGCCAACATTCTGAACTAAAGCCAGATGTTGTACCACATGCTTTGTAAACAATTTGCCAGTTTTGTCCAGTTTTTTTTTAAATTGTAATTATGATATCTTATTTGAAGAAGTAAGTGAAAAATTATACTTGTAAAGAAGTTTATTTTTAATTTTATATAATAACTATTTTAACAAAATTTTACTTTTCTGAACTACAAAAATTTAGGTCTTCATGTCAAGATGGGTAAAATTTAATTAAGAATCATATTAAGGGTAACCATAAGAAATAATGAAGATAATATTTTTTCCTCTGAAAATTGTAATCATTGACACATTTATTGTTGTTTTTTTTCTGTAATGGAAGAATTAATTTCAACCTTTGTCTTCACTGATCACTCATATCTGCAATTTTCAGTGAATCAAGCATGATCTTCGGAGCTCTATGCTGTATGAACAAAGTTCACTGTCATTGTAATTAAATTTAATCATTTTGTAATTTCTTTCATCAGAAAACAATAGTATGAAAATAGCAAAAGTAATATTTTCAAGATGCTTGGGAAGTTATGAAAATATATTTTGTTTTATTTTAAAGTGTTTGTCTATATTCAACCGATTATGAGCGACAGTAAATGATATATTCTGGCATAAAATTTGAGGTTGTTTTAAAATCCTTTTTGTATGAAACCTTATGCTTTTAATATGATTATTAAAATTATCATTGTTAAAATATGTGCAGGAAATGGCGTTATTTTATTATGAAAACGATGTAATATTGTATCAAATTGTATATATCTTACATGTATAAAGTTCCATTTTCTAGTGTTCGTTCCTTGAAGTTTCTGTGACAAGTCTGTAAATGAAAAAAATACATTATACATGATATGTATTTAGATTTTTTAGGAGAATAAATTATGTTAATATTCGTAAGAGTATTTTATATTATAAATTATTCTAATGAAAATTACCTTTTCAGTGATTCATTTAACTTTCTCGCTATTGGCTAATTTATTATACTCAAGATCAAAATTTCATTAGTTTTGTAATTTTGTTGATTAATCGAATTAATATTTTAACTATTGATTTATTTTGTAAATACCCACTGGTAAATATGCCATATAACTCTTCTGTGATAATTTTTACATAGTCTGTTCACATGAGTGATTGCTGACTGAAGTTATTTTAATTCTTTGTTCTCTTCGGTATTATTATTCAGGTAAGCATGTGCATTTCATGCAATCATACCACATAGAATGTAATTTCGACATTTACCGCATGATTTAATGTATTATTTGATAGTTTACTGTTAAGAATATGGCCTAAATGAATAAGAACCTAAAAAAATTGTTTCAGTGGTTGTAGATAAATGTTTTGATCCCACTCCATGAAAAAAAGAATGAATTGTTATATTGATTCATCATTGTATATTGTAGTGGCACCGAATTCATTACGGCTGCAAACACGAGAATTGCTCCACGAAGCACGACAGAGATCGGTGGCGGCTCCAGGATTCTGTCCGAGCCCCCGCCGACCCACCCCCCTTTAGTCACGCACAAGTGTTCAAGACGCCAGGGAGCTGCACGTGCGCCTCGGGCCGGCCCCCCCCCCCCGGTACTTTTCCGCGGCACCCATCGCCCTCCTCCTCCCTTGAGATTCTCAGTTTCTTCCCCCGGCCATTAATTACTTCCCCTGTTTGACAGACAATTGAAGTGAGAGGGAACGAGTGCAGGTTTCTCTCATTTCTTGGCTCGAAAACCTCCGATGATTGGACGAAATTATTTTGCGACGCACTACCCTTTCGCCAATAGCCGCCGGACTTGAGCAAAATTTTCGAAAGTTCTAGAACATTTTGGATGAATTTGGTGGGGGAAGGGAGGCTCGAAGGACTTCGCGGACGCAGCATCGAGAGAGAACGTAAGAGGCAGTCAGAGAGGCCGGTCGTGATCACTGCGGCGTCCGGCGCCGGAGAGATAATCTTTTCTTTGTGTTGAACTTGTGAGAAAGCTTAAATTTATCAGGGGAGAATATGTGCGCGGTCTCTAAATAGCCGTAGACCGTTAATTTTGAGACGCCTCATTTATAATCAAAACCGCGCAGGGAAAGTGACTGACGCGTACTCGTGCTTGAGCGTGTTATAGTGAAGTAATCAGATCACTTACGAACTTGCCGCGATCTCCAAAGTGCAGAGCAGTGGACTGAAGGTGATGAGATCATTGTGTCAGGCAGACATTATCTGGTGATTAGTAGCAGCGAGTGAACGGCGCTGTGTATTGGGTCAACACTCAAGAGCCCGGCCCCGCTACCTGATTCGACCTGCTCGCTCTACCCCTCCGAGCGGCGCCCTCAGCGTGCGCGCCGAACTCGACGCCCTCCCCGCCAGCTGGCGGCCCAGGTCATTCAACTCGCTGGTTGGTTTTGTAAGTCGCCCCGCTAAGGCGGTACTACGCCCTTCAGGCGCGCCCGTGGTCAAAAGTGATAAACAGTTGAGAGAACAATTTCCATTACCTTTTGACCAGGCGGAGAAGCCAAGATTCCCGGCCGCGCTTGGCCATCAAGAAGGAATCAGCGTGGAAGTTTGTTAAATTTATTGTAATAATTTCACCTTTCAATTTTTTGTGTGCATGTAATTTTGGAATTGGGGGAAAAGGAGAGCATGCTCGCCGACATGAGTGGTACTATCATGACCTTTTTTCTTTTCTTTGCTGAATATATGCCACTTGTTAACATGATTACAAGTCTCTCATTTCTTACCGGCCACCGACTTCCACCATCATCATCATTTTAGGCACGCCCTTCTACCCACTGAGCGAACCGGCAGCCACGTTTTCCGCGCCCAACTGGAGACGAGGTTGTCGCAATATACACACAAAGAGTGCTATTTAGGAAGGAGTTTCGCAGTCAACAGTTCAAGATATCAAAAGAAAATTCTGGTGGATGTCCATTTAGGAAGCAAAAGAGTAGGAAATTGGGGCATAAAAAATTAACTTAACCACCAACTGAACAGAAAATTCATCGCATTCCATTAGAAAACCGTAGGAAAACAGAAATGTGTAAACATGTTTCTCAAAGATGCTGGAGTGCATGTATCAGAGCGAACTCTAAGAAGGTTTGTAGAAATAGATCTAAAGTGTCAACGATCTGTTAGAAAACTCAAACTCACAATGGCAAAGATGAAAAATAGATTAAATTTTGCTAAAAATCCACATGCCAATATGCATCACAGCTATCAAGAATGCCAAGGGAATGTTTACAAAGTACTGGAGAATTTGTTTTAAAAGTTGTATATAATTTATTGTGGAATTAAACGATCGTTTTTTTTCATTTTATTCCTTCCCTAAATACACTACAAATAAAGTAAAATCAACCACTAACAGTTTCGTATAAAATTCGTCAACCCATTTACGAATAAACTTTAAAATTACCTCAAAAACCAGTTGAGTGTAATAATTTGGCCCCCCACTGTACAATATGGAAAAATGTATTGTAATGCAGTGTAGAGAAAGTATTGCAATATTCCTTTCTCTCTACTGCTTAAGCAGAACAAAGTATTTCCGCAATTGCTTAAGCAGTATAAAGTATTGTCATGCTGTGAGAAAACACGGCGAATTTTCGACAGAAAAATTCTTATTGCCTGACTCTGGTAACGCAAAAGTGGATAAATCTTGACCCTACACGTAGTAAATGACTTCCTCTCAAACGTGTAGTCAAAATCCATGTTTTGTGGGGCCTTAATAATGAAAAATTGACGGCAAAACGTCTATCCGTTCGTGGCCAATTCTAACGCCGACATTTTAATTTTAGAGGGTACTCTACATGAAGTTGCTGGGACGTTTTCAAAAAATGAATCCAAAATTTTTGATTAAATTTTGTTGTCGGTTAGTGTAAAAGATGCTTAAAAGAATGGATAGTTCTAATTATCGTTAAAATCCCTGATTTTTCGAAAATTGAAAATGTTCAATATTTTTTTCACCTGTATCTAAAAATGTCTTCCTGTATCTAAAAATTGGAGATACATTTTTTCATTAAAGAAATCTGGCCTTTGCGAAAATTTCGGTACTTTTCGCGTAATTTTACTTCAAATATAGGCAATTTTTAAAATTTTTGTTTACAATTTTTTTTCTCAAAAACCTACACCAAATTTAAATTTTGTTCTCGAATAGCGTAAAGAACGCGTAAGAGATTGGTGCATATCTCAGTTTCGTTGAAATCCCTGCTTTTTCGAAAATTTCAAAACTCAAAAAAATGTTCGGCGTCTTACTCCAGCTGTAATTATGATGATAATTTGTTTTTCTAAATGAAATGTGTTCATCAACGACATCGTAAAATAAGGTCATGTTCAATTTTTACTTTCCTTATCATCCTCCCCTGCAACTTCCATATTCAACCTAGGTAAAATCTATAACCAACACCGAAGAATCAAATCCAGATTCTCAACAGATAAATTTAAACTGCTATAAAGAAAAGCGCATGATTTCCCAAACTTACTTTTTGTAAAAATTTTTCCATTGTAATTGTAACATATAACGTATTTTTCCATTTTCATCGGATATAATTATTGATTATGAGGTCTCCAGTGGCTGTATCCTTGCTCGGTAACTCTTAATACTACGCAGTTTTGCTTAATAAGTAATACGCAGTTTTGCTTAAACTGCTAAGTTGCAGTTTTTAATCACTTATGAAGCGCTTACCTTGATGTATGAGAAAATATAAAATAAACTAGTGGCGCTGCAACAGCACATACTTTCCCGTGTTATTGGAAACAGCTGCAAGGATTGAAATATTGCACATTCTGCGCTACTAACATCTTAAGTATTATTGAAAACGTCCAATTCAACCAAAAAGCGAATAACTTACTGTTTCCATCGCAGTGTTGTCAAAACTATGTGAATTCTACAACTGCATAAAAACATAATACAAAAGTTTTTTTAAACTTGTATTTGAAAAAGAGGTCTGACATCATATAGGTACATCAAGTCACGACAATGACGGAATTCACAGAAATTCACAACAGCGAAACGGAATTCCATTGTTGCACTCCCTGCATTGTCGATACTCCCTTAAAGAGCTAGCAATTTTTATTTCAAATATTTCAAAATAAATAATTTTTAAAAGATTAATGTGTAAATGTATAACAAAAGGTCGAATGTAAGAAACGAACAAAATAAATAATATACAAAATTGCAAATTCTAATTTACGACACATGTCATCAAAGCTCATCATATCTGAAGCGCAGTAAATTTGCAGAGGGCTATTATGTTTGTCACGAAATTATAAAAAAACTACTCGTATTTTCAAAATATTAAGCATGACCTTATTTAAACATGTAGTTTTGATATGAGTTTCTCATTTCATTGAGAAAACCAACTCCCATCTAATGGCGCCCAAAGTACATTTTTTTGACATTTTCTCAATTCTTCGGTTTCCTAATGGTAGAACGCACAGATTAATTTTAGAATATTAAAGAACACAAAAACCTCGTCCTAAATGAAATTTTTCTTTTAAAAATTTGTAGCCGTTTTTAAGAAAATGGTGTTTAAGTGCTATTAAAAATGCGAAATTTGAAGCTCTTTTTCACAGAAAATGTTTGAGTTTTCAAAAAACTTCATTTGAAGTCATTTGAAACACTTACACTCACAAATATAATGTTTACAAATTGGTGGTAATGTGCATATTAAAGATGTGAGATATTTCAAAAAAAATTGTGTAATTTTTGAAAAAATTTAAAATAAACTTTACGTCATATTAAAGAGTGCAATTAGCACTATCCTTTCCAAAAGTTTGAAGAAAAAATTTGGAGTAATTTATGAGAAAATGGCGTTTGAGCGTTTCTGAAAATGCGGAATTCTGAGCTAGTTTTCGCAGAAAATGTAGTTTTCGAGAAACTTTATCCAACATTACTTAAAGCACATGCACATAACATTCACTTATGTCATAACATGCAGTTACATTCGTATCACAATGTCAACAAATCCCCGCTAATGTAAATATTAATGATGTGAGAGAAGTCGAAAAAATTACATTTTTGCAATTTTTGAAAAAACAAAAGAATACAGCAATATGGCGTTTATGTCATCTAATAGAGTACATTTAACACTACCCCTACGGAAAGTTTGAAGAAACTATTGGAAGCCGTTTTGTAGAAAATCTTGTTTTTGTACTTTTTTAATTGCACATATTGCGCGAAAACTACTAAAATTTGCAAAAAAAAATATACATGAAGAAAAATGTTCAGAACTCACTATGAAGAACAAATTTTATTTGAAGGAAAAATCTCTATCTGCAATTTTGTAGTTGGAGGAAGACACCGAATAAAATTCAAACTTTCGCAATTTTCAAAAATTCAGAGTTAACCGTGAAAATCGGACCTATGTTACTGTAAGTGTATTTTACTCTATTCTTACAAAAAATTTAAAGAAAAAAATTGGAGCCTTTTTTTATTTTGAAAATGTCTAGGGAGCTTCATGTAAAGTACGGTCCAGAATTAAAATATCGGTTTCAAATTCAAGGGGCCATGGGATCAGGCAGATCGATCGGGGTTTTGAATTTCGAAGAAAATCAGCTGAATGGTTTAGTCGCTAGCGTTGTTCGCAGACGGACGGACAGACGTTTTGCTTACAATTAGTTTTTCGGTATCAAGGACCCACAAAACAGGAATTCTGGCTGCACCACGTGTTTGTAGATGTTTTTTCTTAATTTAGCAACTGGATTTATTCACTTTTTCATTACCAGGGCCCTGCAATAAGAGTTTTTCTGATGAAAATCCGCCGACTATACGTACGTATAGTGTATGGGAAAGTAAAAATTACACGAAGCGCTTGGGGCATTTCCAAACTACGCTTATAAAATAGCTCAAGTCCGATTTTCTTTAAATTCTTTCAATTTTTCACAATTGCAAGAGTTAAGAAAATTTTCGGCATCTTCCTTCAACTACAAAGTGAAAAATGGAGATTTTTTCGTAATCCAGTCTGTTCTTCAAAATTAGAAATTTAAATAATGCCATGTACTTTTTTTAAAATCAAAATACGGGTTACATCTGTTCAAAGCGTTGTAGTGAGTAAAGAGTTGTCTGAGGGTTCCCCGTGCATCTGTTCAAAGCGTTGTAAAGGTCTGAGGGTTCCCCGTGCGCGCGCTGACCACACGCACCAAAAAAGAAAGTGCGCACATTTAAATCGACCGCGTTGTCCACATGTGCGCGGCAGATTTAAATGTGCGCACATATTCAATTTTTTTCAAATATTTGTTTTTTTCATTTGAAGGCCTAAAATTTTACTTTTTAGTTGCATTTTTTAAATATTTCTCCAAGTGTCTCTTTATTTTTTGCTATTAGGTCTATAACATCAGCATATCCTCAGGCGCGTATCCACGTGGAGGGAAATCCCCCCTAAAATGTTTCAGTAACTTAATTTTAACTCACCACGAAACTTTGAAGCAAAAAATTTGCAAATAAACATTAATTAGCAAAATGTTCCGGGAGCTTCATGTCAAGTACCCCCAAATTTTATAGAATCTTTTTCAAAATCTCAAAAATTCGACGCGAACCAGATTGACCGGGGAACTTCCATTTTTGACGAAATCGTAAGTATGGTTTAAGAGCTAGCAGCGGACAGACGGATGGACGGACGGACAGACGGACGTTTTCCTTTCAATTGGTTTTTTGGTATCAAGGACTCACAAAAGAGGGGTTCTGGCTACAGCACGTGTTGAGGTATTTTTTTTCTTAATTTAGCGACTGGATTTATCCATTTTTTCGTTATTACGACCCGGAAAAGATTTTTGGCGAAAATTCTCCATTTTTTCGCGCAACATTACATAACATTCCCTATACTACGTATACGGGAAAGTTAAAAGTTGTAATAAAAATGCACACCATGGTTGATAATTTGATTTCGATATTTCACTTTTGAGGTTTTTTTTCTGGGCCAGGAAAATTTATCATGAAAGAATAATATTACTTTTTTGCTAATCTATCAATAGCTTGCCACCACAGAGTACACCATATTGTTATTTCTAATATATTTGTAATACTGTCCCTTATTTTTCTCTCAGTGTAATGATCGAAGTTTAGAGATTTGTTGCCGAGAATGCTTACTTATCAAGTAAATAGATAGGTAAGAAAAGCAATTTAATTTAAAACAAAGAAAAGGTACTTAAATTTTAATCAGAAGAAGAATTGAAACTCTTAATGGTCACCGAGGATAAATAATATTCATTAATAATAATGTTAATACTAAAGAAGCTACCGTATAACTACCAAATATTCAAGTTAACTGACTAATATTCAACCTAACTGAGATCAGTGTCAGGGAGTCAGAATTCTAGGAATTTATGATCTTGGCAAATTCCCCAAATGCACTAAACTATTGCTAGAAAGTTTTGTTTTCTACAATCGCTTCAAAGTCCATGGTACACGGAATTCCACCCCAGACATTTCGAGCGATTGACGATCGACCAAAATTGGCTTCGCGATCGACCGGTCGATCGCGATCTACTTGTTGGCCACCCCTGTTATAGAGGATAATGCCCCTAATATTTACTGCTTTCACAGCACTGTGGGGAGGGATGTCATAAAGAGTAGCTAATACACTGAGAGAAATGCTGTAGTGGAATGTACTAAATAAGTTTAGTAAGCGATCGTGTCGTAAATACAATTATTCGTGTAGTAAGATTCACTAAACATAATTTAGTTTGGTTTAGTACATTAAACAACTCATAATCGTGAGTGAATGAACAAAGAGAATTGTCAGTGGTACTATTCTTGTTTCGTAGATAAAATCATTTGGTGAGATCTACGTTTCATGTCGTCACACTTACTAAACTCTGTTTAGTAAGCACTGTTTACTAAATACTGTTTAGTAAGCGCGCGTTCTCAGCAACCTGTCCAATTGAAATGGCTATAGAACCCGTCTGAAGTGTGAGAATTCAACACTGTATATAGCATTATATGCTATATAAATGACGAGTTTAGTATTTTACTGGTTTTAAATAATTATGTTATATTCTAAATTAATGGTAGAAATACCGTCGACAGCCCATAGCCAGCAGCTTGTGTCCATAGCTGCTCTGCTAGGCTAGGGTCTATCAGGTAACCGAAGTTAAGGAAGTGCCAGTCTGCGGGTCGGAGGATGGGTGACCGCTGCGGAACCCCATTTGCTACCTGCTTGGAGGGACCGAAAGAAAATATTCCCTTTGACGTTTCCTTTAGTTATTTTCACCTCACTGTTTAGTAAATAGTACTCAATGTATTAATCAACGCAACGATTCGTGTAGTTATCTCCACTAGATGCCATTCGTCCCGGGTACGACCTGTTTAGTTAACATTACTATACGTGCGTTAGTGTGTTTAACTAAACAGCAGTTTCGTGAACTTGACTAAGCACTTTGTTCTACGAAAATCTACTGTTCTGTTTAGTTGAATCTATTACGTGATTAATTGTATGAACTAAACATTTCTCTCCGTGTAGTAAATCACTTTGTTTAACACCCGATGTTATTTTAGACGGATCACTAATCTTCCCTGCGATGTGTACTTTTATTGAGACTCGAGCATACCACGTTGAATCAGTCTTATCAATTTGCTTGGCTTTCCATTCTCCAATATCACTCTGAACAACTTGTTCCATTTAATGTTGTAATCATAACATTTTACCATTATTTTCTTAATTGTAAGTATCTGGTATGTTGTTCCTCTACTTTTCCGGAAGCCACATTGATACTTCTCGAGTATATTATCAGCGAAGTAATTCCCTCGCTTCTGAACTAAACAAAAAAATATCTCATATTCAATGTTCAAGAGTGTAATATCACTACAGTTTATACAATAGAGCTTGATCCTTTCGTGTGGTTAGGACATAAGTCCGCCTACGTTCCATTACCTTGGCATTTCATTTCTTTCCTAAATTTCACATATCATTGAATGTGATGCCTTCATCGATTCTTCTCCGCATCTCCAACTTTTGTCAATTCTCTGGATATTTATCTTCACCAAGATCTTTTCCATTATTTAGCTTTTTTACTACCTCCCATATCTCTTCTGCTGTTGATGTTTCTATCGGATTCGGATTCTATTCTCTATTACGATCTTCTGATCTTTCACTCTCATGGTCAACTTCATCACTGTTATTTATGGAACCATCTAACGTATTTTCCTGCGCATCCAACTGCCTTCTTACTTTCCCGTACACGTACGTATACACGGAGTGATATACGCAGTATAGGGAAAGTTATGTAATTCTGCGCGAAAAAATGGCGAATTTTCGGCGGAAAAAAATCATTGCCGGGCCGTCATAACGAAAAGTGGATAAAATCAGTTGCTAAATTAAAAAAAAATCCCCTAATACGTGGCGTAGCTAGAAACCCTCTTTTGTGGGTCCTTGATATCGAAAAATCAATTGAAAGGAAAACGTCCGTTTGCCCGTCCGTCTAGCGCCTAAACAATACGTACGATTTCTTCCAAAATGGATATTCCCCGGTTGAACTGATTCTAGTTGAAGCTTTGAGATTTTGAAAAAGATTCTGTAAAATTTGGGGGTACTTTACATGAAGCCCCCCGGACATTTTCAAAATTTTCTCAAAAACGGCTCCAAATTTTTTCTTTAAATTTCTTGTATGAATAGAGTAAAATACACTTATTAACATGGCATAGGTCCGATTTTTACGGATAACTCTGAATTTTCGAAAATTGTGAAAGTTTGAATTTTTTCGGCATCTTTCTCCAACTACAAAATTGAAGATAGAGATTTTTCCTTCAAATAAAATGTGTTCTCCAAAGTGAGTTCTTTGTTTAAGGTCATGTACAGTTTTTTGAAAATTTTAGTGGTTTTCGCGCAACATTGCGTACAATACGTGCAATTTTAAAAAAAATTACAAAAAGTAGAGTTTCTCAAAAATTACTCCAAATTTTTTCTTTAAACTTTTGGTAGGGATAGTGGTAAATGTACCCTATGAGATGACATAAACGCCATTTTGCTGTATTCTTTTGTTGTTTTTTTTAAATTACAAAAATGTAATATTTTTGATTTGTCTCCCACGTCGTTAATATTTTACTAGCGGTGAATGGTTCACATTATTATATTTATGAGTACATGTGCTTTAAATAATGTCAAGTAACGTTTATCGAAAACACAACCGTTTTCTGTTTTTCAAATTTCCACATTTTCAGAAACGCTCAAACGCCATTTTCTCATAAATGGCTTAAAAAATTCTTCAAGGTTTTCAATCAAATAGTGTTAATTGCACTCTTTTATATGACGTAAATTTTATTTTGAGGTATTTTTTTGTTTTTTCAAAAATTACACATATGTAATTTTTTTAATCGATTTCTCACATCTTTAATATTCACATTGCCAGCAATTTGGAAACATTATTATATTTGTGAGTGCATGTGCTTCAAATAACTTCAAATAAAGTATTTTGAAAACTCAAAAATTTTCTGTGAAAATGAGCTTCAAATTTCGGATTTTTAGTAACGCTAAAACGCAATTTTCTTTAAAATGGCTCATAATTTTTAAACGAAAATTGCAATTTAGGGGTAGGTTTTTGTGTTCTTTAATATTCTAAAATTAATATTTTCGTTCTACCAATGGGAAACCGAAAAATTAAGAAAATTACAAAAAAAATTGCTTTTGGCGGTGATAGATGGTAGGTGGCAAGAAAGAGTATGTGGCAATTCCGAATCGCTAGCGAAGACCCAAGGAAATAGAAAACTAATACGGGAAAGTCTGTGCCATTCTGTAGAACCACTAGTTAGTTTTTAGCATGCAAATTCTGCAATTTTCAATTTGCATTCTGCATTATATTATTTGATTGCACAATTTAAGTCCTGGAATTTTTTCCCGAATTGGTGTATAAATAATAACTACACTAGTTTGGTTGTTTATTTTCACAATATTGATTGTGTATGTATTTGATAATTAACTGATAGTGTAATGTGAATAATTGGTATATGTACTTACCACATTTCACATAACATTTTCATTGTTGAAATTCTTGACGCAATATAATCATTGTCATTTAACTTTCTTCTTTTCTGGAGAAAACTTCAACCTATTTCTTTTTAATATCTTGATTTTCGACTCATTTTGGAAACTTCTAAATTTACTTCATACTCCGGAATAAAGTTCAGTCAAGTCTACCGTTCTAATGTTCACCGTGCTATGAATATCAATATAAGTCATCTTGTCCCAAAAATGCCCAAGTCGTTCGCAGCGCTTATATAGCGAGAGCTGTGAGAACTAGCCTCACATTAGCTTCAGTTTTAAACTGGGAGTGAACACCACATCAGTGGCGTAGCAGATATACTCTTTGCTAGCATAGAGATATACTCTATTACACTGCGATTTTTGTAGGAAGAGCTCTGAAGATAACTCAAATCCCATCTTCGCGATGGAATGTCACGGCATTTCGCGTCTTTTCTCGGTCTTGCCGGTAGAAGTCGCATGATCGCAAGCACTGCTTCATACGGTCGCGATCGTGCGAAATCTAGCGGAACGACTGTGAATGATACGAAATGCCGTGACATATTCCATCGCGAAGATGGGATTTGAGTTATCTTGAGAGCTCTTCCTACAAAAATCGCAGTATATAGAGATGTACTCTTTGCTAGCATCCACTGCGGAAAGAAGCTCGTTTGTGCACGAGAGCGCAGCACACTTCAGGCGGTCAGTAAATTCTCTCTCTCACTCGGGAGTCCCCCTTGGTCATGGGCACAAACTGGAGAAATAGTACCTGTCAACTATTAATATCCAAGAAATTGAATTATCCTGAAATAGATTACATATTATTTCAGTCTGCAATGTATAAATTAACGAGTGGCCTCATTGGCATTCGCGTATAAGAATTAAAGCTAAGCCATTGTATAATTTGCTTTCAGACATCGGCGGTTCTGACTGCTGTGAGGATTTTGTGGGAAGCGCCTACACCGTCGTAAGCCAGAGAGTATATAAGCAATATATATGGTCGTAAGCAATCGAGATCGTGGAAGTAGTTCCAGGGTATCTGCCTTGTGTTGCATTCACCTGTTTGAAGTAGTTGATAGTGACATTTCGTGTGTTATTGTTGAGCATCCCCAAACGTGCGAGTCACGCTACACCACTGCACCACATATACTCTCTAGTGAACACACCTGTCTCGATTTACACGTTGCTAGTAAACGTGACAGTTGA
This sequence comes from Acheta domesticus, assembly GCA_031308135.1. Classification (NCBI taxonomy): domain Eukaryota; kingdom Metazoa; phylum Arthropoda; class Insecta; order Orthoptera; family Gryllidae; genus Acheta; species Acheta domesticus. The sequence continues at coordinate 67,358,736 of JAHLJT010003656.1, forward strand.
GGTTGCCAGCAACTGGCAAGTGGTGACTGGCAACGTGTAAACGCCTTGTTGCCAGTGACTGGCAAGACCCTCGCGTCAGTCACTGGCGATGGTTTACTGGCATGCTCACGCTCTCCCCCACCACACGGTGTCCGCCACACCACAACGGTGTCCGCCACGGCGATGCCCCGGGGTCCCAACACGTACGTGTTTACACTGCTTTATTTTTGCACGGTGATCAACGTAAGCTTAATATTATTATTTATAAAAGTGATTGGGGAACAGAAGTTCTCTTGAATAACGGAAGAACGAAATGACACGTTTGACTGGTTATATACAGCATCGGAACATTTGTGGGATAGTTTTTACCAGAACCGCGAGACCACAAATGCCGCATTTCTGGCAGTTGCAAATAAAATGGGGATAGATAACTTCTCAAAGGTCGATTAATAATAATTAAGAAATGCGCACAAGTGTGCATGGAGTTTACAGTTCAGTCTTCGGAGCTGAGCTCCGTAATTGTTTTCTTGTTTTCCTTACATGAAAGCACATGATACTTGGTACACTTTTCGTTGCACAGTTTGCACACGCATAGATCACTGGCGGTGTGATATGTGGTTGTCTTGCAGAGTTTATGGTGGAATCCATGCACCGCTAATCTGTTTACTACACTTCTCATTTCCTGGTTTGGTTTTGTCCAACTCCTGTCAATCATGGCACTCGTGCAGTAGAAAAGTTCTTCCACCTCTTCTCTCTTCTGTTGTCTTTCTGCTAGCAGTTTGTTGTATGCTGTGGTAGATGGTAGCAGTAGATTATATCTTAGGTCCTCAATTAGGAAGGGCTCTCTGGTTAATAGATACACGTATCTGGATGGTGTGTATTTTGATACGCCTAGTACTTTCTTCAGGTACAGTGCCTTGATGTTTTCTAGTACTTTTAGATCTCTTAGTTTCAGGTATTCTCCTATTATGTGGATTCCATATGTTAATATAGGTATTATCTTTGTTTTGAAAATTTTAATTGCCGTTTCTAGGGATATTTCTCGAATTTGTCTGATGTCTCTCATTGCAGCTATGGCGGCGATTGCTTTTAGCTTTATATGCTTGTTGAAGGTGGTTCCTGATGTTTGCATGGTAATTCCTAAATATTTGTAGTCATTAACTACTTCGAGTTTTTCGGATCCAAGCTTTTCTTTCTCCGCTACCTTTCCCCCTCTTCTGAAGATCATTAGTGCGCTTTTGCTGATGTTGATTTTCAGTCCGTTTTCCTCGGCCCATGTTGCGAGTTTGTTTAAGCTATTTTGTAGATCTTCGTGGTTTCAAAGGTCGATTAAGTGAATAGGATAAAATGTTTACGGAACACTTGCTTTGCACACTGTTGTTTGAGCGCCGAAAACGTATCAGCAGCACGTCGCAAAGAGTAAACATAAGCTATACTGCGGTTTTTGTAGGAAGAGCTCTGAAGATAACTCAAATCCCATCTTCGCGATGGAATATGTCACGGCATTTCGCGTCTTTTTTCGGTCTTGCCGGTAGAAGTCGCATGATCGCAAGCACTGCTTCATACGGTCGCGATCGTGCGAAATCTAGCGGAGCAACTGTGAATGATACGAAATGCCGTGACATATTCCATCGCGAAGATGGGATTTGAGCTATCTTGAGAGCTCTTCCTACAAAAATCGCAGTATAACGGCAGCGAGAAAAATATCTCATCTTGCATGCCATTATACTAGCCACGAAGTCTACAATGTTGTAGACTTCGTGATACTAGCACTTTACACCGTGGAGTGAACCAAGGAGGTTATAATATAATGTATTATAACCTCCTTGGAGTGAACACACCTTGTTATGAACCATTCTTTGAGATGAACCGGCTCATCATGCACGCCGCGAAACGCCCGTGCAAGGGACACGGTGTAAGGGCCGCTAACACATTGTGTAAGGGCTGTGGCCAAGGATGATCATGGGGATGATCCACGGTGTAACAGTCGATGATCGCTGGCACGGTGTAAGCACGGTACACCGTGGATGATCGCAGGCACCGTGTGAGAAAATATCTTACTCCGTGGTGTAAGAAATATAAGTGTGTTCACTCCCACTGTGTTCACGTACGCCGTGTCGCAGGGTATGATCGGGAATGGCTGATGGTCCTTGTGGTGTGATGCATAGACAAACTAAGGCTTTGGTGCTCTGTGGTGTGATGTAAACTGATCGTGAACTGTCAGCTGACTGACAGTACAGTGTGATATCTTAAACTTATAAAATTGGTTTCTGGATTCCTACATCGTTCGAGGTGTGTTTTCCTCCTGAATCCTAATGAGGTGACTGTAAACAAAACACTGTGCTGTTTAAATTACGTTTGCAAAATTTGAGTTTCGTGCATTACTGTCAACCTGACGTTTTAGAGGTTATGTTAGCTTTTGGCGTCAGGAGAGTGGTATTTGGCTGCCACTGTGACAGACATCCATTATATTTCTTCAGTGGAGCCGTAAATAACAAATGGATTGTCATTTTGTGTCCGAAAGTCGTAAATTGTTAATTGAGACTTCAGTATCAAAAAGACTTGATCTTTTATAGGCATTCCCTGTCATGTCATTTGGTTTATCAAGTTGTTTCAATTTCAGAAACTGTACAAAATGACATCATTATTCGATCAACAGACCCAGGCTTCTCAAAGATATAAGGGGCCAACTTCTACGAATGTAGCTCCAGAAGCAGTAAGTTGTTAATTTATCATGAGTTCAGTTTTTCTATATGTAAACTTGATAAAATAATACATATTAACTTGTGAACATGTTCCAAGATAAGAGTTATTGTGGTCAGTTCCTGTTGTCTTTACAGATCAGCTTTGTTTGATTATCTGTGTCTGGCAATTTTTTTAAAAATTCATCACTTTCATGAATTTTCAATTAAAAAAGTTTCTAGTAGTTTTTGCTTAAAAACATTTTATTTCAAAATGTTTCAGTTTCTTGAGAAAGTGTTTACACATTGCATGTGCATTCTATATTGTATTGTTCTTTTTGTTTTTTTCACGTGGAAAATTCTATAATGTTATTGGCTGTTTTAGTCATGTTATGCATTTCTGAAACAGATTACAACGGGCTTTATTCATATGAAGTTGGAGGAAGACACTCCTATTTTCACGAAACAAAAGGTTAACTTTGCACCATCAGATCGCATTACACATCTTTGTGTCAGCAATGAGTTATTAGTGCTTGCAATGGCAAATGATGTCCTTCTGCGTATTGATTTGCGTCGTCCTGAACAACCAGAAAGTGAGTGGTATAATCTTGTACAAAATAATAAAAAATTAATTTTTTGTAAATAAACTAATCTTCTTCATAAAAATTGAAATTTTGTGTAAAAGTTGAAATTTTCACACAATCATTTTTCTATTATTGTAAATATTAGTTCAATGGTAGTGTTTTGAGAATTATGGTTAAAATATGTTTTACACCCTGGGTGTGTTTTTTTAGCAATTGACCTGAGTCGCTACACAAGCTCTTTGCGTGTCAATTCTCTTTTCGTTGATCCCCTTGGCCTTCATGTTCTGATCAGCCTCTCAGGAAAAAGTGGTGATGCAGAGTTACTCTACTTAGCCCGAAAGGCAGTAAAACCCAAATCAGTGAGTACTACTACTTAGTTATTAAATTATTTATTTGAAATGATGATAAATTGTGTCCAGACGTGTTTTGACATTGATCAGTTGTCCTGTACACATTACATCCTCTCAGAATTCTGATGATGAAGAAATAATGAAGTTCTTGTTTGTGTGAGAGAAAAAATGATAAAATGAAGCCTGTGAATTTGAATTTAAAATCAGATAAATTAATTTCTTATTAAGTTACATTCTGGTTTCCCCAGATAAATGTTCTAAGAAAATTCTTATTTTATTTATGGAAATCTTTGTTTCCCATCTGCATCTCATGTTTGCGCTCCCACTCAAGCTAAAATTTATAATTTGTTATCATTTTTTGTAAAAAAGGTAGGGTAAGGGCACATGCATGCATATATGTCAGATTATTTTAATCTTTTACATAAGATTGTTTTGTTTGGTGGATTTTAGGCCAGCAAACTGAAGGGACATGAGGTTACTGCTGTTGGTTGGAATTTTGGTAATGAGAGTGAAAGTAGCACAGGTCCTATCCTTCTAGGAACTTCCCGAGGTTTAATATTTGAAACTGAACTTCTCTTGGAAGGAGAGCGTGTCTTTCCATCTGGTTTGGAACAGTACTGGCGACAAGTGAGTTCAGAAAAATATATATGAATTCTTTCCTAATATAGTAAGCATAAATAGAAAGCAACCTTTTTTATTAGTTTGATATACTTTGTTGCAATAACTGTGTTGGAAAATAATACTAATTATGAAAATTTATTAATGGAATTATTTATGAGCAATGAGCAATGTTGAGAACATGTCCTAATGTCCTCGAATTGCTGGAATTCACAGTAGAATTATAGAATGACATAAGTGCGCAGTTTGTTATTCATCATTGGGCTTGCCTCATTTATGTGCCATAAGACATTTATTGTTTCTTTCAGTTATTCTTAGGATCTGATAAATCATTAAGAAGACTAAAATAATGTGTTGCTAAAGAACAAACTTGTTTAAAAATATCACTTTTTATTTTGTTTTCAAAAAGGATATCCATATTGATAACCTTCTCCATCAACTAAATTATAATTGAATGTTGGAAAATGTAGTTCTGAATACGTTTGACACCCATACTAATTTCTTGATTGATACTAATGTTTTGTATTAATTTAAATCTGTGTTTCTCATTGTGGATCTGTGATGATTATGATAGTTCAGATAGCAAGGTACCAGATTGAAGGTTGCAGTGTGAATCCTGAAAGACAGAAATTTCTATCTTCTTCTATAGTTCTAGATTGGTTTCCAGATCTATTCAGCCAACTTTTAAATGAATGTTTCCTCTTTCCCATGGCAGTTGGAAATATCTGCAATATTCTTTGCTGTTAGTGCATGGGTGAGCGTTTCTGGAGTTTTGTCTCCCCAAACCCCTTGGAATGAATTTAGATCATTAAATAGTCATGTTTTGGTTTTGTAATGCAGTTCAAATGAATGTTTAGGTGCTCTTTGAGGACATTGCCCATTCAAAAATGTGTTAACATCTACGGTTTATTTGAAGTTTTACTTTAAGTTTATTTTTTAAGTCGAGGAAGATTGCTAATTTTTTAACATTTTATTTGTAGTTTGTAAAGTAACCACTCAATTTATTTCTTAAAATTTGAATTATATTTTTCAAAATATTAAGGGCTGACATACCTTACTACTATACACTTTTATAGTTCATTAATATATTGTTTAAATTTAGATGTTAATAAAAATCTACTTTACCTTCTGAACTCAAAAAATCTTGGAGTCACTAGTTTGTTTTGCATAGCATCTATAGAAAGATGTATACATAAATTTAGGTCTCACAAGCTCTTGAGAGGACAGTGACCCCCCTTGATTGGAGAATTTTTCTCAAAAGAAAGTAATTAAAGAAGTATGAAAACTAAATTATTTGTTTTATAAAAAAATGTAGGGTCAACATAGAAAGTTTAGAAAAATAGTTGTATTTTAAATCAAGTTTTGAACTATGCAGAATATCTTAATTGAGGAGTACACTAAAATTTTAATAATAGTTCTGATATGAAACTTTGAGAACCACTGATTTAAATAAAATGTGATGAATGCATTTGTGAATATGTGCAACTGCCCTAGCTAAGTGTTAGATGTGTATAGTCTTACCCTGTGCTTTCCCATCTGCCAGTTGCCCAGCTATCTGCCCTTGTATGGTGTCCGTGAGGTGGATGGCTTGGTAGGTACTGAGACTGCCTCCCTAGGTACTGCATGTTTTCACACTTGAAGCTAATACTTTTCTTTTCTGGTTGTTTGTCATTGTTTAACCAAGTTTTATTTCATACTTAGTTTCTTAGACATCAAAGTTCTAATGGTTTTAATTTTTACTTCTCTGTAGAATACTAATGAGTAGGGAGATTTTGCAAGTTTTTAGCTGCAAAATATGCATGCAAATATGCCAAAAGAACATCAAAATATCCACAGAAATGTTAAAATATGCAGCATTTGATTATAAAAGTATATTTTCCAATGTCATTAACATCTTTTTGAGAGAAGGCAGGTATACTAGGAATATATTTTTGCAATTGAGAGTCATCTTCTTATTTAATTATTTACCCATTCTATATTTACTCTATATCTCAATAAACTTACTTAAATTACTTTGCTAGTCCTGGCTGATAGTCCTTGAAAGGTTTTTGTTTATGTCTGCATGAATCGAGAAACTTTATGCTTTGTCCAAATAAACGTATTCTTGAAGGCCAAAAACTGAAAAATATGAAGTAAACACATTTTATGCCTCAAACCTCTAAAATAGAAAAAAATCAAGAAGTGTTGCGTTTCAGGTTCAATTTTTTTTTCGGAAAACACAGATTTGAAGTTTCTGATCGATTTATTAACAAACAAACAAACAAACAAACAACAAACAAACAAAACAAAACAAAAAATTACTTATGATGTACATGGACATTTTTTCCTTTGTTTTTTGGCAGTAATCAATAAGAGTGGTGAAACAGCCTCAGCCATTTTTAATGGAAGTTTTTGATCTATTTTGTTTAATTTGACATTTTTATATAATAGATTTTATTATATTTTACTGAATTACATTTGTAACATTTTTTTCATTTGTTTTCTTGTAGAAATTGCTATGATAGCAGTGTCTTTTAAGAAAAGAAACTGTGAATTGACATTATGTGCATGAATTTATTTTTGTTTTTTGTAATGTGCCCTAATTTGATGTATGAGTTTAAAATTATTAAATAAGATTTTTTTAGTTTTCATTTTCATGATTTCTTCAATTGTAGTGAATTAGTTTATTTTGTAGCCTTAATCTTACCTTTAAAAATTAATTAAGCAGTTCAAATGATATTAAGATTACTCTGTTGCATCATAGGTTTTTGATATTGGCAAAGGAGAACACATGCCCATCACAGGATTGGAATTTCATCGGGTTCCAGGTTCAGATACATATTTTGTGCTTGTAACAACAGCCCAGAGGCTGTATCAATTTTGTGGCAGTGTGGGAAGTGTAGATGAAAAACCTTTACTTCAGCAAATTTTTAATAATTACCTAGCTATGCCAGGTAGGTTGAACAAAATCAATAATTCATATGTACACACTGACTCCTCCTCCTATATTTGTGTGTACCAAAACATAGCATTTTTCTCGTGAATATAAAATAGATAGCTTCTTTTTTATTGTATTTCTCATTGTTCTTTATATTCTTCATAGAGGCCTATCAAGACATTCCTAGCAACTTGAAATATTCACATCTGGAATTTAGTTATCAAGGTCACCGTGGTCCACCTAAGACTTTTGCATGGCTCACTGAACCAGGAATCTTCTATTGCAAGGTTCTTATTCTGTTATTTATTTTACAAGAAATATTGTTTTGTACTATATACTTTCCTTAACTTGCAACGTACCAATTTTAGTGACACATGTTCAGTTAATGCAATATCTGAAAGTTGGTATGATGAAATTTCTTTAAAAAAATATTGGAAATATTGTAATTGATACCATTGAAACTATTGATGTCTTATTTTTGACAGGTTATTCCTAGCCGTGCCCTTCATGGTGACACAGTTCTGGCAGACAGTCAACTGGTGCGTTACCCTGTGCCCACCAGTGGAGCTCCAATGTCATTTGTACTCAGCAATTTCCATGCTTTACTGCTTTATCCTGATCATGTTGTTGGTGTGTCATTGTTAAATCAAGAACCAGTCTTTGAAGACATTTATAGTGAGGTGTGCTATTTTCCTGGTATAAGAGGAAAAAAGATTGTAATTAACTGAATTTTAAATATTGTATCTTGTTAATTGAATATTATCTGTTCATCATTGCAGACTTATGGAAAATTAGTAAACATTGCCAAGGATCCTATAAAGGGAACTATTTGGGCCTTCACTGAAAAGGCAGTCTTCCGTTACAAAGTCACTCAGGAGGAACGCAATGTTTGGAAGGTAAATTATATTTTTGTCTTTAGTTTATTGTTTTTGTGGGAATTATTTTCTCTATCATTGCATTTAATTATAAATTATGGTTGTCAAAAATCAAAAAGTTCTTTAGCAGTTCAAGAACATTAATTTAGGACAGAATAATTTGTAATGAGTTGCATCTAGAAGGTGAGTGTATGCAAGATACTGTTTTCTTGCTTGTAAAGCATGCATCCTTTTTTTCGTAATCTCAAAATGATAACTTTCTGAGAACAAATGTAGTAACTTTGTTTTGGTACTTTGTATTTTTCAGATATACATGGAACAAGGGGAGTTTGAGTTGGCCAAACAATATTGTCGAGACAATCCTGCACATCGTGATCAAGTCCTTGTACGACAGGCTGGTGTCTTTTTCAAGGAAAAGCAGTAAGAACTTTTTTATTATTTATTATTTCAGACTAGGAATAAAGAAACTTTCTGTGTATTTATCGATTTAGAAAAAGCTTGTGATGCGGTCCCATTAGGTAAACTCTTCCAAATTCTGGAAAAGATTGGTATCAGCACCCAATACATCAATGCAGTAAAAGATTGGTATGTGAATCAAGAAACAAGAATAAAAGTGGATCGTGAAGTTGTGCAGTCATTTTGGCAAACAAAGGGTCTGAGACAAAGGTGTTGTTTATCACCTACTTTGTTTAAGATTTACCTCAAGAAAGTCTAAAAAGACAGCAAAATATGTGTTGATGTATGAGAATGTACGTTGATGAAGATTGCCTTCATACATTATTATTTGTTGACGATCAAGTGATTTTGTCTAATGATGAGTTTGATATGGAATATATGATTCAAAAGCTTGCAGAAACATACAAAAGAATAGGATTAAAGATCAATTTCCCCAAAACAAAATATATGGTAGTGGGAGAGAAGAAAAGTAATCATATACCAATAAATAGAGATCAGATAGTAGCACGTCACTAATTTAAATATTTGAGTGGAATTATTAGCGAAGAAGGAGATTCCAGAAAAGATATTACTTCAAAAATTACACAAGGACGACAAGCTATTAGAAAGTTAAACTTGCTGCTCTGGAGAAAAGAAATATCCAGGTCTACTAAGAAAAGACTTTTTGACTATCATACAAAGTATGGCTCAGAGACATGGGAATTAAGGAAAAGAGAAAGAGAAAAATTATTGAGTCTACAAATGAATTTTTTGAGACGTTGTGGAGTATCTAAAATGAAACATATTAGAAATGAAGGCAGATTGAAGACAGATGAAGTGAATGCAGATTCAAAATTCAGTCATAGATGAATTGGAAACATGAAGGCTGAAATGGTTTGGTCACATGAAAATTCTTGATTGTGGAAGATGGCCCAGAAAAGTGATTTCCTTTAGATAAAAGAAAAAGAGGTAGACCCCGGGAGGAATGGCAAAATCAGGTTTTTAAAGACATGCAAAGAAGAAGTCTAGAAGAGACTGAATGGAACGATACAGGGGTATGGAAATTGGGATGCGAGAGATGGCCGCAAAAGCTGTAAAATACTCACAAGAAGACGATTTCAGACTAGTGTACAAATTTTTGTGTGTCCTATTTCAAAATTAGATTGAGAATGAAACTATAAGATGTGTAATTAATGGTCCTTGGATTTTAAGACAAATGCTTATTTAGTTCCTTTAGGAGATTGTGGAAAATTATTGCAGATATTCATGAATTATGAAAAAATAGATCTACTAAAAGCATCTAATAGTGCCTAAAGTGTCGTAAAAAAGGGCGGTTGATGCCTATTTTAATATTTTTTTTGCCTTAAACAAGAAATTTTGAAAAATGTCCATATTTTAATTACTAATTTTTACTTTCTTGCCTTATGAATACTTCCTATAAGAGAAATTTATTTAAAATTGTTTTACTGAAATGCAAATATTCCCCAATACCGATGCAAATATTCCTCGGTACCGAACATACAGTAAGGAGCCCTGCAAGTCTACATCAAGAGGGTGTTTCACATTCGTCTCCTATCAGCATGCTGTTCTAAGGCAATACCTATTCTCAGTGCAGCTGCTCTATTGACAGGTTGAGGCTTATCATTCTGTAGGCAATGCAGGTGAGGAAAGACAGGTCAGGCAAAAGCCGAGTGTTGGAAAGGCAAAGCTTAGAAAATACGGCCCTGCAAAATACAAATTTGTTATTGTTTCCCACAACAGTAGCCAAGCTGGAACGCAAAGAAAACATTTGACTGATCAAGTGTCAGTGGGCAAGATGCCGAAGTGAAAATTAGTGCTGCTAATTATGAAAGAGAATAAAATAATATGCATGTAAGTTTTAATCACTTTAATCAATGTAAAAATATTTGACTTTTCCAAATAATAAAAGTGCCTAATTTAATTATTTTGAAATTGGTTTTAGATGTTAGAGGCATAACTTTTCGTATCTAATGTTTGTAAATGATTTAATTGTTTTGTTTCCAATTTTTAGGCCTAGAACATTGCTTTACTTGTCTAATAGTGCCTCATTTCTTAAAAGTGCCTATTCTAGGTGCCTAAATCATCACTTTCTTGTGCCTAATCTTCCGAGGTTTAGTAATTAAGTATCAGATATTGAGATATATCTGAACCAAAGCACAAGAGCAAATTATTGTGAAAAAATTTTGCAGAGAAAATTAAGGGCGAAGCAGATCAAACAACCAATAACCAATATGTTTGCATACTTTATTGCTTCTTCTTAATTTTTTTATTATAAATCCCTGATGTTTCAAGAATACTTCAATGATATTCATTGTTTTGAAAATGGTGGAAAGGAGTAAATGCTGAAAACCTCTTTTCAAATGATGATGCCAATTTTTAGAGCATTTGTTGTAATATGAAGCACATACATTTTACATTTACGTGCTAAATTCAATTTTGTGGATTCAATTTACACAATACTGTATATATATAAACAAGTTCTTTGTGTATTTAAAAAAAATTTCAACGCATTTTTCTCAAAGGGCAGAGTTGACTTCATTTTCATGTTTATTATGTACATTTAAATATATGTGTCTAGAGTGAAAGTCATAAGTAGTTTTAAATGATTGTCAAGTTATTATGTGATCCTCGAATATTGAAAATAGAGAATTGTCTATTGTAGGTATGAGCAGAGTGCACTCCATTATGCTGAAACCCAATGTTCATTTGAAGAAGTAGCTCTTAAGTTCATGCAAGTTCGGGAGGTGGAAGCACTGAAAACATTTCTTAAGAAGGTAAACAATCTGAAATACATTATTATGGTTGCATGAATTTCAAGTAATTGAAGTTTGAAAAGGCTTTACAATTGTTTCTATTTGATGTAAATTTAAAACCTTTTCTAGTCTTTGCTTATTTATTTTTGAAATTCTTGATATTTTTTGTTTAATCCATTATGGGTACAGATACAAAGTTTGTGAAGTGTTGTAAAGTTTTATTACTTGTTAGAATAATAGTGCATATTATATATGTTGAATATATTTGTATTAACTCTGTGCTTACATATGTTAGAAATTGGAGGGACTTCGGCCACAAGACAAGACTCAAGTGACAATGCTTGTCATGTGGGTACTGGAGCTGTGTCTAAATCAGCTGGGAGAGTTACGTGATGCTGGTGAAGTGCGATCACCTCGATATCAGGAGTTGCAGCGCCATCTCTCTAGTTTTTTGGAGTGGCCTTCTGTGCTGGTAGGTTTCTGTATAAATGCTTTTGTTTGTAAAAAGGTGTATTGCAATAGTGTTCATCAGTGGTACACCCAAGAGGGAGGGGGACTTGTAGGACTTTCAGTTCCCTCCCCACTCAAGCCAATTGCTTATATTTTTTACTAATTTTCTATTGTGACTTTCAATATCTCAATTGAAAGCACTATAAATGTGTACAATCAACAAAAAAATTGTTAGTTTAAACTTTGTGAAATTGAAAATTCTTTACAAGAAAACATAGTCAGCTGGGCATTACAACTATAGAAAGATTTAATTGTGCCACTGTGCATTATATTGGCTTGCTTTTTTCCCTTAGGACATGGATTAACTGTTGGGTTTTTTTGTAATTTTGACTCCACGATTGGTAAACAAAAATTTGTGTTTTGGTAAAGTAGATCATGGGGAATGACTTTTGAGTGTTGCATGTTGTGGAAAATAAATGTAATATACAATATTGTATTTGTTAATTCATCAAAGTTGTATCCTGTTATGAATTTTCAGGAGTGTGTACGAAATAACCGAAGCACTGTGTATGAACTAATGGCTAGTCATGGTGATAAAGATAACCTTGTAAAATTGACTCTGGTCAACAAAGATTATGAGAAGGTTGTGCGTCAGCATCTCTATGAAAATAATTACCTGGATGGCAAGTACAATTCTGACTGTGCAAATAGATGCTTCATATAAGACTTATAACTTTCTCCTATTCTTTAGCTTTTCAAACTTCAGTTGAGATTAAACAATTTCAATTGGAGAAAGAACACAATGAAATTGAGTCTATACTTGTTCATGTTGAGGCTAAGCAATTTCAAATTGAAAATGTCTCTAGTAAGATCCTAAAAACTGAAAATAAATAAAATCAAATTAAGAAATTCTGGTCAGTTCCCTCAAAAACAAGTTTATTAACCTTTCGTAATTTTCATAACAAAATCAGCTAAATTTAAGGCAGAAATATGTTAGTGAAAATCAAACTTTTTAACATTTCAATAATGATTTACATAAACTTATCAACTAAATTTAGGGCATCTTGAATGAATCTTTGTACATTAGTAACATACTTTACACAATTATTAATAATATATTACTCAAATATTTTAATTTATAATATGTTCTAAATGATGAAGTTATAACTCACTTTACAACTTATTTACCTTGTCTTCATCACCCTTTGATATTGAAGTTAAAAATGTACATTTTCATGCTATTCAAGCTATTTTGTATCAAATCTTTAAATTAATTTATGAACAGTTTTTTAAAATGTATTTATTTATTAAACTTATTTGTTGTTTTTGCTTAATTTTGAGTCAAATTATGACAATTTTCAAAAAATACCTAAGCGAGGTTTTCCCAAAAACAGCATCAATTTCATGTTTTAAACTGTTCGTAAAGAGAAAGCAAAATAATCACATAGCATAAGTGCAAATTTAATTAAAACCTTCCAATTTACCAATGTTTCCTAAATACTTTTTATGGAAAATCTTGCATGTTAAAATTTATGTTTTAAGTATATTTTGTAATTTAATGCATTTGTACTCTCATCCTTTAGTTGATCAGTTATAAAGCTCTTTGAAATTTTAAAAAGAGTCATGAATAAATCTTTCCTTTCTCCCTTGCGCACATGAGGTTTCTCTCTGTTGTTGTAAGAAGCAGGAGAGGTAACATGCTGGTCTGGTAAAAGAATGGGCAGCAGTTAGTGTATTAGTGTGGGAAAAGTTTTTTTTGCATATTCATGGACATTCATTTTTAACTTAAAATCATAAGTAGAAGGGAAAACATAGTAGAAATTAATTGTTGCATTTATTTATTTCCTATGAGATTTTTGCTGGAACAGGGATTTTTACTTCAATATCATCAGTTCATTATCCCATGAGTTGCTTTAGATTTAATGTAACTTTTTCAAAGAATATGAGATCAGTTTTTTATGATTAGTTAGTTTTCATTTAAATTTTGTTCTTTTACATTAATCATCGCTATTTTTACTTCCTGCATTAATTTGCTTTATTTGTACTATGGACATTTTTATTGTAGACTGTATGTTGTTTTGAAGATTATATCAGTTTTCCTTTGTAGCTTTGGAGGTACTCCGCACACACGGCCGCAAAGAATTATTCTATCAGTTTGCTCCTACTTTGATGCAAGCTATTCCTCGGCAAACAGTACAAGTACTCATTGCTCAGGGACGCCAACTTAATCCAGCCAAATTGTTGCCAGCACTTGTAACGTGTGAACCTCAGCAGGTGAATTGTTTCCAAACTGATTTCTAATAAATTAATTAATTAATTAATTAATTTGAGATGTCATATAATAGATTTTCACAAGAAATTCAATAATCTCTCTTATATTGTTGACTTCTTTTTAGGCAAGTGAAGCTGTACGTTACCTTGAGTTCTGTGTGCAACAACTTGGATGTCGACAACAGGCTGTGCATAACTATCTCCTTTCTTTGTACGCCCGCTTGCAACCTGATCAGCTGATGAGCTATCTTGTCTCACAAGGTGGGTTTTGATTTTTGAAAACTTATCTTATCCCAGATGATGCAAAGTAGTAATAAATAAAAAGAAAGCAATCAGATAAATATTTAAGACAACAATTATTTGAAAGATGTAGTTACCCTAAAGCAGGTCTTACTATCCGTCAGTAGGGCCAGTTACGTCATTACCAGAGCCCGAATTTTAAGGGGAATTATTTTTTTCTAAATAGGTCTTGTAAAATTGAATAATTAGCAACATCTTTCAAAACAGTGTTCCTGCTCTAAAATAATGCTATTTTAAATTCCTTTCCTTTTTGCCATTTTCAGCAACGCTTCTCTTTATTGCAACATTTTTCTTCTAGTTTATTTTTGGACAAGATGTTGAGAAAATTTTGACAAGTTAAAAAACATTAAAAAAATTATGTACGACAAGGTCTCTCACTTATTTTCGATGTGTTACAAGAGAGTTTTTCAAAGAATTGAAGTGCAGAAGGGAAATATATCAGTGGAATATACAAAGGGAAAAGGCAGATATTCTGTCATTTGATCTCACATGCTTTTTTGCTACCAAATTTAGCAAGACATTCCTCTTGGTTCTCAGTTTGTGTGCAGTTAATTATGTCAGTTGAGTGAATTGAGAGAAAACACATTAGCAAAGGAGGAAAGGCAGTTATGTGTGTATGTGTATTAATTGTGGTTTGCTGTACTAGTATATATTTTGAATTTTGCTATGAAGTATATTTGAACAGTTTCATTAACTTAAGCGATAGTGCCACACTGTGTTATTGAAACGCCATTTCTAAGCAGGATAAGCCAAACTCTGTGGTCAGAAACTTTAAGGATGATTTTATCCAAACTGACAGAAAGATTATTTGCTGTTTGTTGTGTGATGTTAAAATTATGGTAGATGAGAAACACATAAAAGACAGAATAATGTAACACTTGAAATATGCAAAGCACCAGAAAACCAGAGAAATTACCAGTAAAGCTTCAAAGTGGTCATTAATTCTCATGACTCAACAGAAGGCAGAAGAAAATGGTAAGCAACAGAGTACATTTTACAGTGACTTGACAGCTGCTTTAGTGCAATGCAGCATTCCCCTTCTCAAATTTAATGATTCGACATTGAAAAATTTATTAGAAAATATACAGAAAGATCCCTTCCGGGGAGTACTCTGGGGAAAACTCATTTAAAATGAATATATAAAGCCTCTCTTCAGAGAGTGAAAGATCATATTGGAGACAATCCTCTTTGCTTTATATTTTTTGGATGAAACAAGATACTATTTTGAGGACAGTTGTTGCTTTGACAGAAGACCCATCAAAATAAATGTTTACAATGTGTGTATTAGAAAAAGTCAAGAGCACAACTATCATGCAATGTTTCAATGATTGTTGCTGTAAACTGTGGTATTCAGGGATTCCGGGTAGCAAAATAAGGCAAGTTGTAACCAACCAAGCAAATAAATGATTTCAGCATTTACCCAATAGAAATCTATCTTCTTGAAACTTTATCACTAGACCTTGGATTTCAGGACAAATGCCTATTTAATTCCTTTAGGATGTTGTGGAAAATAATTGCAGATGTCTACAAGTCAGGAAATATAGATCTACTAGTGTCTAATAGTGCCTAAAATGTCCTAAAAGGGAGGTTGATGCCTATTTTAATAGATTTTTGCCTAAAACTGCCTAAAACATGTAATTTTCAAGAATGATCATGTTTTAAATGCTCCTATTTGCAGTTTGATTTACTGAAACACAAATACTTTCCCGAAACGCAAATATTATGCGATCAAATACACAATTGACTACGCGCCGAAATCTCTCATCCAAACAAGTCAACAGGATGTTTCACGCTCATCTCTGATCAGCATGCACTTCTTAATGGGTAATTGCCTAGCCAATTACCCATTTGTGGTGCAGTTGTGCTGTTGACAGATTATGCTTTATCACTACAGCACATTGTCTTTAAAATCCAGGTGAGGAAAGGCACAGGTCAGGCAAAATCATACTGTCGGAAACGTGATGCTTACAAAAGATGGTCCAGTGGTTAAATGGGTCATGTGGTACAAGTTTTTTTGGGGGGCTGGGAGTGAAGATGTTCTAGAAGTGAGCATGAGAAATGTGATTAAATGTGTTTGCCCCTATAAATCTATGCCAGTGGAAAATTCATTTTCAGCTTTCACACCAATTTTAACAGATAAGTTACAGCCTTATGGTAGAAAATTTGGAGAAAATATTGATTATAAATGTAATTGTTAATTCTGAAAGTGAATTAAATATGCTTGTAGGTATCTCTTAAAGATGTTAAAATACGTAACATCATGCCTAATAAAAATTGCTTAATGTAATCCTTTTGTGATCAGTTTTAGATGCCAGAAATATAACTTTTTCCTATCTAATTTTTTTTTCTTTGCTGGGTTTAATCATTTTGCAACCTATTTTATGTGCCTAAAACATAAATTTTCATGCCTAATAGTGCCTAATTTCGTAAGTTTGTTACCTGTTTTACTTGCCTAAATCATCACTTTTTTGTGCCTAAAATTCTGTGGTCTATTGATCACAAAAAATGTATTTCTGATGCATTGCAAGATATCTGAAACAATCACAGTAGAATACTGCACTGCAAAAAACTTAATTCATAATGTAAATGTTACATTAATCTAAATTTGTTAATGTTTGTAAAAATTAATATTAATCTATTCATTTCCATCATAGTTAAGGTTCTGAAATTTCAGATTGTGATCAAAGTATATAATATTTTATACATTCTCCTTAGAAATCATATAAACACATTAGGTATACAAGAATTAATTCAAAAGTTAATGAAACTATATTATCATATGGATTGATATTTTACTTAATCTTACCCACATGTTAAATTGTAACTTGCATTTAAACAATGGATTATTTGAAAGAAAAAAAGAAAAAAGAAAAAAGTTTTTAAAAAAATACAATTTTGACTTTAAATACCCATCACTTTTTAAAATTTCCATTTTCACATTCAAATTCTTTTTTTGTGGGAAAATTTAGAGTTTGTATTATATTTTTTGTCAATAACTTGAAAATCAAAGATTACGTATTTTGGAAATTTAGTTTTTAAAAAAATCTGCACTTTTGAATTCAGGCATTAGAACATTGGTTTAAAATGCAAATGATATGAGGCTCAATGCAAAAAACGTTTTCTTTGAAAGTATTGACTATTAGGGATTCGAAGGGATTTTCCTATGAGATTTTAATTCTTTTAGAAGTTTGTTCAAAATGCTCAGAAATTTTACTAATTTTGGGTATAAATATAAACAATTTCGAAGTATAACATATGTACTAAATGTGATACTCTAGTTTTTTACATCACATTGATCAAGTCAAAAAAATTGAAGACCAATTGGAAGGGGTCATGCTTTTTTCGGCTGATTTCACATGGAATTACCCATGTGCCATTAAGAAAGTTTAAAAATGTAAATCAAAATAGTAAGATTAAGTAATAGTGTTATGGAAACAGTCAATATAAGGAACTTCATTGTGTTTGCTGTATTGATGAATATTGAAATAGCAATACATTTTTGCTTTTTAAAAATATTAAGGAGAATTTTAAGTTGGAGAATCTTGAGTTAAGTTGGTTGAAGTAAGTTTGAGCTACATTATTCTTGACTCTCCTTCACAGACCTGACATCTTTAGACGAAATCATTTATTTCTGTGTATTGGTGTAGACTGTAATGAGCGTTCTGCATGAACCTTTGCTAGAATGGTCTCTCTGGTTGCAGGGCAGGACGCAAGTGTTGTGTGCTATGACATCCATTACGCCCTCCGTCTGTGCCGAGAGCTGGGCTTGGCTGAAGCCTGTGTGCGCTTGTCTGCTCTGCTGGGTCTGTGGGAAGCTGCTGTGGAGTTGGCATTGCCTGTGAGTGTGGACCTAGCCAAACGCACTGCCCAGATGCCACCATCTGATGACACTGAACTACGGCGGAAATTGTGGTTGAAAATTGGTAAGTAGGCAGAATGAATATTTATTGTTATTTTCTCATATAATCATTTTACCTGCTTTGAGCAATCTTCATGAAAATTAATAATGTAAACTAAGGAGTAAGAAACTAATTTCAGTTGTACTTAGGATTTGATTTTTAATTGCACCTGATAGTTTCTTATTGGTCAGAAGTATGATGGTGTATTATCACACACATGATAGGAAGAAAAATAATTATTTGTGAGTGTTTTATGTTTCTTCTTCTCATGGTATTTACTTCACATTGTTAAATACTTTTTTTATGCTTCACCTCCAATTTAAATTTTTTATCTGTCCAGTCAAAATCTTCAACATTGAATGTACAAAAATAATTATCTTGTCTAGGAAATTAATTTTAAATAGATTCCAGTAATAAGCTATTTACAAGTGAACAGTATTGTACAAATTTCTGGAAATTTTCAATGTTTTAATTTCAGATATATTCATGATTTTGTTTTTTTCCCCCTTGTGTTTCATGTCAATGTGTCCAGTATTGATGTAATCCTGGAGTGTGATGTATATTTTGTGTGTTTTTCTGTCTGTTTGAATTTCTTTGTGTTCGCTAAAAGCTTTTTTGAAATTATAGAGTTGTCTGAGAAGTGTTGTTGTTGACTGAATCAAAAAACCTAATGAATCTACATTGAAGAATAACTAACTGGAAACAATAAAGCAGAAGCAATGAAAAGGCCTCTTTATATTTTGAAACATTTAGAATAAAATTAGAAGGCAGATCAGTTTTTGGTTCTTTTGACTTTCTTGAGCTTCTTTATCCCCTTTGCCAAAGCTATCAGTGAACAGTTTTGTAACAAAAATGGTCTGTTATTGCTAGGACATGAAATGTTTAAGAAATTGTCTCTTTTATTCTACTTAGCATGTTGAAAGTCTTTTAATATATGTGCATGAATTATGGAAAATGATATCTTTTGACAGTTTTTTATTTTGACTTTTTTGTCAAATATGTTTTTTGGACATATTTACTATCTTTTTAAATATGTTTAAAAAAGTAATTCACATCTCCTCTTTCTCTTGGTTCAAATAAATTTAAATCATTTTCAGTTTTAGTATTGTCAGTAGTTGTCTGCTTGTAACATACTTCCATTTTCTTGTGTAGTTATCTTCTGTTGTGAGCTACAAAACTCACTCTTCTCACACAATAAAAAAAAGTAAAGAAATCAACATTCGGTCCTGGGTGAACACTGAATACAGATTCCAGGCACATCCCAAACACTCTCATGTTAGGGGACAATATGATAACCCATATTTTTTGTATCGTTAGTCTACCACTATGAATGTACTTGAAGGATGTACTTTGCCTTCAGGGATTAGGCTTGTGCTGTTCTGGCTTCTCCAACCATCTTCTTCTCTGTCAGACAGGATCTCTCGAGCCTCCAGGTTTATAACTTATTTGCTAGTTTTGGCAATCTAGCAATTATTGTTCTTCCAACATGTTTATGCCATTTGTCTCTGTATCATCAATCGAGATGTTAAGGAGAAGATATTTAGTTGTTTCCTCATGCCATTGCTCTTTATCTTGTTGAGACTTGAAACGTTTTTTTACCGACCTCAGAAAGGCTATTTCTGAGGCTTGTACTCTTAACTAGTTTTTTCTATATATCCAAGATTCAGAACCATAGAGCATGGTGGGGACATCTGTTACCTTGTAGAACTATATTTGTGTCTCTTCTTGTTTTTCTTGTGGGTTTTTTTGTGATAGTTCCATCTTTGAAATCTATTTAATGTATTACTAATAACGTCATCTTGATCAAATGATATATCACAGCCTAACTATTTAGAGTGCTCAAACTGTTCTGTAGTGTGTCCCTCTATGACTATTTTTGTTCTTAAGGGAAATTTGCCCTGGAATGCCATGGCCTTTGTTTTTTTATGTATATTTCCATGTTGTATTCTTTTGCAATTTGCTGGAGGAAATTGATGGATCTTTGCAAGTCATTTTCTGATTCATGCAGAAGGATTTAGTTTACTGTAGTTATTAGAAATATTGTGTTTCCATTTTCTCACCGTTTTTTATTTTTATTTTCTCACCATTTATTTCTGATGATTGTCTGCCCGTAACCTCTTACATTATTGAATTGTTTTCACAAGGATTCCATTTTATATTCCATGTGTTAGGTGACTTGGGTATCCTCAGTTTTGCATGATATTCCAGAGTTTATCTCTGTTTATCTGATCAAATGCCTTCACT
Source organism: Acheta domesticus (assembly GCA_031308135.1). Classification (NCBI taxonomy): domain Eukaryota; kingdom Metazoa; phylum Arthropoda; class Insecta; order Orthoptera; family Gryllidae; genus Acheta; species Acheta domesticus. Next base: position 67,379,113 of record JAHLJT010003656.1, read on the forward strand.
TCATCAATAAAAGCAATATACATCTCTAAGTTAAACTTGCTCAACTCCACTGATACATTAGAAGAAAGGAAACTGAAATGGAGCGAGCATCTGTGGTACATTATCACTGTCTATGGTAGAAAGTTACTTGGTTACCAGAATCCCTGTCACCACCTGATTTGTCCAAGGGTTGAAGCTGAGGCACAGGACATGTCATGCAAATGCAAAATGCTGTTTACAATGTGAATTTTCATTTTAACTATTGAAAATTTGAATACTGTACAATTTTACTGCAAGTGATTTATTAAAAGGGGTAAATTGCAAAAATTTGCTGTTAAGAAGCTGGTCGATGCTTAGAGAGAGGTGGTCTGTTAACGGGTTATGATATACAGACAAAATGTGGGTTTAATGTCTGTTAAAAAATAAAAATAAATAAATAAATATTTTTTTTTGTAAAAAGTCATTGAGAGGGGTGGTCTTTCAGAGAGGTTACTCTTTCTTGCAGAAGAAAAAACATCTGGATATGGAGATGGCTAAACTTTTAGAAAGTACGGAAGTATTTTCTGTCTATATTTTAGGAAAATACTGAAGTATAAACTGTATAACCTAAGTAAATTCTTTTGACGTATTTGCAATATTTCGAAATAAATTTTCCATACCAGTACTCCGATGTATTGGAAGACAAATACCGGTAGGTACTTATTTACAAAACATTTGTGCCGTCGTCCGTACGTGAGGGGTGTGCCTCGAGTCGCATCACCGATGGATTGTTAGCGCGGGGGAGGGAGTAGGGAGGGGGGAGGTGATGAGGTGAGCACAAGAACTCGTTGCCAGAGAGGACCTTCGTTTTTATTGAGTCGCCGTTGCGCGTGGCGTGGAGCCGGCCGTCGTCCTCAGTCGACGCGGTAGAGCAGCGCCTGTCCCGCGGACACGGTGGTGAGCGTGGCGGGGCGGTAGGCGGCGACGGGCGCGAAGCCAGGGGCCAGCACCAGCGTCGGCCTCGCGCCGTCCGAGCCCTGCGAACCACACACAGGCACAGGCGTTGGCACAGCACAGAGCGGATTGCTTTTGCGGTGAATGGTCGTTGCCACTTAAAATGAAATAATTGTAGATGTAGTCATTGCCAACGATATTGTTTATTCGAATAGTAACTTTCGATAGCTTGGCCATCGTCATCAGTTTCTGATGATCATCAGTAGAGACCGGAAAAATATGTAGTATTAAACGTCAAAATATGTACATAAATTTGTAATGAAAACAGTACGAATATGTAATAAATATGTAAAATCGTATATAATATGTAATATTAAAATACTCTAATTGTAAAGCTCTTTACGTAATACAAACTTACATTTATAAAAAAAATGCCGTTTACAAATTTTAAAAACAATGCAAACGTTTTAAAAATCACTAGGAAAGCACAAGTTGATGCACACTTGCACCATACAACTTTCTCATAAGTAGTAAAACCGTCACAGATTGTTATTGAAGAATGTAGTTTAGCAGCCAGTCTAGACGCAATAGAAGCCATCCTACAAAACTGGCGAAATCTACGACCAGCAAACAATCACTGCAGAAAGGAATATTCTCATCGAACTGTGACACGATGGCGATCGCCAAAATTTCTTGGAAATTAAGGTTAAAGGTCACGAAACGCGGTGTCAGTGATACTTTTCACACCTGAAGGTGAGAATGGTATGTCGCTGACGCGCACTTCCCACCACTGAGATAACTGAAGCAGGCGTGGTAGACTGAATATCCGACCACGTCTCCACCAAGCGTTCCACGAGCAGATTTTTTTTGAAAATACTTCTTTTCGTAAAATGTGTAAGAAAATTGATAGAAAAAAAGAAATACGATGAGAAAATAGCAAAATAAGTAAATATGTAATATAGTGCCAAATATGTAAAAATATGTAACGAAAAAGCTGGATATTGTGTTAAGACGACGACAATTCGTCAAGATTAAAATTTTGAGAACGGTAAGTAGAAAGACAAAAAATATGTAATTACGTAAAAATCCGGTCTCTAATCATCAGAAACATCATACAGCGCTTTAGCGATGATGTATTAACCGAAAACTCTGCGCATGCGCGGACGTCCATGTTACGCTATAGCTCTAGCGGAAAACGCTAGTCCGCCAGCAATCACGTGACATATGTTGCACGCCAAACATTCGCGAGATCTCTCTGTATGGATTTTGTTCTTAACTGTGGTGGCAGTGTGTTCTCGTAGTTATATATTTCCAACTTGGAGCGTCGTGTTGGTGGCAGGAACATGTTTATATAATAATTATATTTATTTAAGTATTCTCGCAGATTATAGCCACGCCATGGCCCTGCAAGCTCCTAGCTTTCACGTTCACTTTAATGTGATCTGAGAGCAACACATTTTTGTCTACTACTGCAGCTAATACAGTTTGTAAGAGCACCCATTGTAAATCATCATAATAATTTCTCTCTAAACGCTTCATTTGTGGCGCTCAGGGTATACGAAATGTTGATCATGCAAACAAGAACTAATGTCTTCTATTGCAAAGAGAACATCTGGGCTGATGTATTTATTGTATCGGTGAGTGCTTGTCTTCACAAGAACGTCGGCAGTCATTGTGCGTGGTCCATGTTGAAGTTAAAAGCAGAGGCATATCTACGGTATGGCAGACAAGGCTCGTACCATGGGCGCAACTCACAAGGGGGCTATTTAGAGAATATCCCCTAAAATAAATAACAACCACCATAATTTTTAGAATCCTGTCAGCAGCGCAAATTCAATGCTTTCCATGGGTGACTATCTAGATACGCCTCTTGTTCAAGTACATGATTATGTCCTCACGTCTGTGTTACTATTTTAATTGTGAATGATCCTTTAGACTGCACGGTGGAGCCTACTGAAACACTGAAAATAAATTTTAAAAATATTCGTTACTTAATTAGGTGTTTTTGATACTCTACCAAAGCACGTAACGCGTGTCTGCGACACGCAGTTGTAGAGAGTACGTAATGCGGACCACTCCTATTTCTGAGGCCTGCCTTCGGGAGTCAAGATCGAGGTCTGTGCCCGATTCTAACACACACAGCACGTGACGCACACACATTCGCGGTTTTCGCAAATGGCCAACCTTCTGCTGAAACGTAATGCGCGGGAAAGAAGAATCAGAAAACACAAACATATGCCGCAAGCAATGAGATGATGGACAATTGGGTGCCGTTTGCACGCAGTTCGTTTAGCTGACTTTATAACAGCAATGTCTCGTAGACAGTAGAGTTTGATTAATGATAGAAATAAATACCTTACAATGATAATAAATTTTAAAATTATGACTAATCTTGTAAGTGAAAGCAACCAGAGTGCAAAAGGAACGAATCAGTCTCTATTGCTGATTTCCCATACGAGCAGAAATTGATAGAAAAATATGCAGCCTCGGGCCACATAAGAGATGTGTACGGCTTCGTTACGTACCCAGAAACTCGGGAAAAATAAAAAAAAATCCACGAAACCATTTCGATTTTGAGTGAAAAATACAAATATTTTAATATATTGTGGTGTTATTTCGCTATTATCATTATGCGTGTATCCACTAAATACGCTTCCTTAGTGCGTCACTGTTTAAACACAGTTGACGACATGCGAGAGCACGGCTCCGAGTAAGAGGCCACAATGTATTCGCTATTCAGGTGATGTGTTATGGATCAGAAACTTTTTTATATTCTTGGTATGTAAAAAACTGCTGTATTTTGTATCCTTATAAACTGAACCATGTTATTGCAGTTTTCCTGAAGACTGTTTTTGTTAAAATGTTTAATGTGTTGTAGGAGAGTATTTTATTTGTTGTTCTTGAGCAATGTGCATGTTACTTTTTGGAAAATCATTTTGTTCTTTAACTAGCAATAACAATCAACTTTTTCATATATTTGGTTCGAATGCAATTTAAACTGCTTTCGCGGGTTTTGAAATAAATGTTAGTTCAACATCATTACTGACTGTAGAAAAGGCCTGAATGATGAACGATCTCCCACTGAGTGACAGACATTTGATTCGGATTATCACGAACTCATCGTGTGCATGCGGGGGCAGAGAACGCGGAAGAGTTGCTTAATATTGGCATAAACACGCAGGTCTGAGTTGAAACAGATGCAGAAATTCAGAAGATGTAAGCTGTTCCGATCTGAGAGGTTGGGTGTTGGCCCGTTATTTTTATAATAAATGTTTATAGAAAAATGGAGTTTTTGCACGGCACAGCTTACAGCAATCGACTGCAGTCTTGATCTTCTGTGCATACGTAGATGCACGAGTGTGATGCGAAACTCGAATTGCGCATGCGCAGAAGATCGATAGTGAGGTCGATTCCAGTAACATTTCGCCGTGCAAAATCTCCCTGTTAATATTCGAACGTGTGGTTTGGAGCCTTCCGGGAGTAAACGATCACGCTCCGTTACTGGTCACACCGCACAAAGCAGAGACGTTGCTCAGCGTCGAACTCTGGAGCGCTGGAAACTAAGAAGCCCTTGCGCATGCGCCAGATATAAAACGAGTGATGTTAAGGAAAGATCTGAGGGCGATGCTTCGCATTTAGAAGCGTCATACACTTCTTTATTTTGAAAGGAAAATGCTGATGGTGATGCGCGCGCGCGAGATTTCTAGACGCCTAGAGATGCAACACGCAATACTCTCGCGTACGGCAAATTGCTGACCGCTCTTCTTCGTCCGTTCTAGAATTATAGCACTGAGAGAAATGTAGTAGAATGTACTAAACATGTTTTAGTAAGCGATCGTATAGTAAATACAATTATTCGTTTAGTAAGATTGACTAAACACGATGCGTTGTGTTTAGTAAATCAGACAATTCATAATCGTAAGTAAATGAACAAAGAGAATTGTTCATTTAAAATCATTTGGTGAGATCTACGTTTAATGTCGTCACACGTACTAAACACTGTTTAGTTAGCGCTGCGTTCTCAGCAACCTGACCAATTCGAATGGTTATAGAGCCCGTCTGAAGTGTGAGAATTCATGGCTGTTTATAGAATTACACGATACATAAATGGCGTGTTTAGTATTTGATTGGTTTTCATTAATTGTTATATTCTAAATTAATGGTAGGAATACCGTCGATGGCCTAAAGCCGGCAGCGTGCGCCCATAACTACTCTGCTTGGCTAGGGTCTGTCAGGTAATCGAGGTTAAGGAAGTACGAGTCCCAGGGGCCGAATGATGGGGGCTCCGGAACCCCAGTTGCTACCTGCCTGAAGGGGTAGAAAGAAAGTATTCCCTTTCACGTTTCGTTTAGTTATTGTCACTGCAATGTGTTTAGTAAATATTACTCAATGTATTAGTCAACGCAACGATTCAGTTAGTTTACTAGATGCCATTCGTCACGGGGTACGACCTGTTTAGTGAACATTACTATACACGCATTAGTTAAACTAAATAGCAGAACCATGAACGTGACTAAGCACGTTGTCCTACGAAAATATATTACACCGTTTAGTTGAATCTACTTCGTGATTAATTATATGAACTAAACATTTCTCTCGTGTGTAGATGAATCCTGTGCAAACTTTGCACTTGCTGGTTTTCTGCAATCAAGTAGTAGAGTGGCCAAAGTGTAAATGACGGGGGATTGGCCACTTACCCTCGGAATGGAGCAGTTTGATATTATCTTGAGCATTTTCATCAGTAACGTTCGCTTGCTACCCGCAGTTTCGGCGAGTTTTTGTCTGAAAGTAAATTGAAATGGCGAAGCGACAGATTTTCATATACGACAGAGGGTGAGCCAAGAAAGTGTTGCATCAGAACTTGAAAACACCTGAACACGCGTTCTACAGGTAACCATATCTCTTGAGGCAGAAAAGGTAAAGAAATCAATGCTGGCGGTATTAAGAGGGTGTTGCCCGTAGAGATTGGACTTTGTAATTTCAAATACTTAAATTGGCACCTTTTACTATAAATTAGGCAAATGTGGCCCAAATGCCTATTTGCTCCAAAGACAAGACGAGGGAGAGGCGGGGCACACTGTAACTTTTTCTCGTTTAACTTATGTAAAAGTTTCTTTGGCTGTAAAAAGTTTTTTCTAACATTCGTTAATAAAATATTTAAATATTTACTAACCGTACAGAAAAATGTTTTTAGTTTGATTGAAATGAGACGGCCATAATATCACAGCAGAGCAAAACCTGTTTTCTTAAGAAAATTTTGGGACAAAATTTTTATTTTTTGGTAAAAAAAATATTGATCAACCTTGTATAAAATGCACAATTTTGAGCTCTTTTACACCCGAAAAAAGTGTGAATTTCGTGAAACTTCATTAGATCTTTCGAAGCATTTGGGATGCAAAATGCGTTAAAGTGTAAAGTACTTGTGAAATAGAAGTGGAGCGGCTCACCTGCGGGGGCGGGGGCCGCGGGCGGGCGGCGCGCGCGCGGCGCCGGTGCGCCGCCAGGTGCTGCTCGCGCGCCGCCGCCACCTCGGGCGTGTGCGTGGGCGCGGGCGGCGCCGTGGGCAGCGCGTCGCTGGCGGCGCGGAAGCCGCCGCCGTCCGCCACGTAGTCGGTGCGCACCACGCGCCCGTCGGGCCCCACGTAGCTGAAGCTGCCCACCTTGCTGCCCGACGCGTCCTGCGCACAAAGTACGGTTTCGCGAAACTAGCACAGAAAGGGATTCTTTGGCGTACGAATGAAGAGTCGACGGACGAGGTTCGAACGGAGCCGAGCCTGCCGTTTTTAAGCGAGTACGCCAAAGACGCTTTTCTACGGGTTAAATAGTATTGTGGGCACGAATTCATGGAAACTTACAAGCATATACTTTCCTGATCATTCTGAATATGCCATGTTTATGCATGTCGCTCCCTGTTTTGTTTACTTTCCCTTTCTCGGTTGTTTCATCTGCCAATAATTTCTTTGTGCACGGAAAAGTATTATTTTATGATACGCATACCGTAAAATAACACTTTCCTATTAATGAGCAATTCATGCATGAGTGCTGAAAAAAAAACTTATTGCTCTCAATATCTTTAAACCGTTGTAGCCATTTAGGTCTGTAGCTCACTCCGAATTTGATTTGAATTGACCCATTATACTTCGGCTTTTCTTTCTTGGCGCACGGGGGGTTGTCAGTAAAATGGAATATCTCACGTTACTTCGCGTCGTTCTCCGTTGTGCAGCCAGGAATCGCATGATCGCCAGCACTGCTCGATACAGTCACGATCATGCGACTCTTAGTGGCACAACCGAGAACGACGCGAAGTACCATGAGATATTCCATTTTATTGACAACCCCCGTGCGCCAAGAAAGAAAAACCGAAGTATAAGTGCTGTCATCTGTTATACAGCAGCAGCTCGTACTTCTCTCAATAGCTGACCCGAGCTTACACAGCAAGGAGTAAGGGCAGTAACAAAATAAGCGACATTATACTGCGATTTTTCTAAGAAGAGCTCTGAAGATAACTCAAATCCCATCTTCGCGATGGAATATGTCACGGCATTTCGCGTCTTTACTCGGTCTTGCCGGTAGAAGTCGCATGATCGCAAGCACTGCTTCATACGGTCGCGATTGTGCGAAATCTAGCGGAACGACTGAGAAAGACGCGAAATGCCGTGACATATTCCATCGCGAAGATGGGATTTGAGTTATCTTGAGAGCTCTTCTTAGAAAAATCGCAGTATAGACGCTACATTCTTCCCGCAATTCGTAAATGTTATTATCCAAATTTTGGTTGACGTGTTTCATCATGTTATGCTCCAAGCGCTTCATAAACACGAGCAAGACATGTAAAGAAACAAGATACACAACACTTTTATCAAACCCGAGATATAACATTAGCGAATTGGTGGAGTCTTGATGCAGCTAATTGGGGTATCTTGTTTCTATCTCAAGCCACTAGTTTTTTGACTTTACTATCTTTTCGTCCCCCCGTAGATTTGGGACTTAAAATTCTTTTGCTCAGATCACTTACTAAGACACGTGGGTTACTGTGTAAGGGATGATGTACCCAGAGGCGTATCTACGGTGCGGCAGACACGGCACGTGCCATGGGCACCACTCAAAAGCGGCGCTATTTAGAGTAACCTGCTAAAACAAAAAACGACAATTTGAAGTGTCCTGGCAGGGGCGCAAATTTTATGTTTGCCATGGGCGCCTGAATACCTAGATACGCCTCTGGATGTACCACTCGTGTGAGATCAAACCCAGTGCATTAGAAGTGGCGCACCTGTGCCACCACTGTGGCAGCGTGCGCGTGCCTACCTGCAGGGCGGCGTGCGCCTGGAAGGGCTCGACGTGGCCGTAGACGCCCTGGCCCAGCTCGTCCTGCGCGTGGAACTGCGTGCGCAGCGCGTACACCGCCTGCGGCTGCGCCGGCGCCGCCAGCGCGTGCGTGTAGCCCTGCGCAGCAGAGCGGCGCCGACACTGCAGTGGCGGCATCGACAAAGCGAGAGGAACTGACGCGCAATAAATATTATTGTTTCAGTCGTCTTCACGTTTCATTCACTCTCAGTCTAATCACCTTGGCCTTGGTTTAGAACAATTTTCTTACTACGCTGCAAAAATTATTGATTACGATAAAATTGTAGGAGAACAATTGCATCTACAAGATTGCGAAATGTCTAATTCGACTCGTTATGAACGAGAGATATCTGTGAAAAGAAATTGAATATTTGTTAGTCTAATGTAACATTCGCATCTCATATGGAATAATTAATCTGTGTTGTGTTATCAATGATACTAATTCGAGAGTACAATAATGGAATAAAACCATCTGTTCAGTGTCAACTCTAGACAGATGCGAGAGCAGTTCCTTAAATAATAGGAATGCATCGTGCACGGCCCTTCGTCTCTTTGGCCTTGGAGCCTGGTGTCGCGACATGTCGGGGTCATGATCCGTTCTTACATGGCCATTGATGTGCAGTACTGCCAGTACAAGGATGTTGGCCATCCAAAATAGGATGAAATGTAATCGGAAATAATACAAAGAATTGCTTATTAGCTTTTAATGTGTCGGCCAATGTATTGGCAGTTTTTGGTTCTACGCACCACTACTTTAGTAGCATTGTTCTAAGTATGTTTTTATAACTCTGTTCCTGTTGAGGTGAACCAATGGGATGAATGTAGAAATTGGTGAAGATATTGTTCTTATTGCTAGTTTTTATGGATTCGTGATGAGGAAGACATGCCGATGGAGCCAGTGTGGAATGAGAGGAGAGGTCGAACGAGCCGCTTTGTGCAACACAATAGATGGAACAGGATTTGAGGCTGAGGCTGCGTCTTACCTGGTAGGCGGGGTAGGGCGTGTAGGAGGGTGCGGCGGAGCCGTAGGGCGACGGTCGGCGCGAAGGGGCTGAAGGGCGCGAAGGCGGCGCCGGGCGCGCCCGACGCCGTGAGGCTGGGCAGCGGCGCGCCCAGCGGGTTCTCGTCCGTCAGGAAGCGGGCGGCCGCGGAGCCCTGCCCCTGGCCCTGGCCCTGCCCCTGCCCTTGGCTTTGCCCCTGGCCCTGGTCCTGGGCGGAGGGCGAAGGGCCGCCCTGGCGAGGCGCCGTGCACTGCGCGGCCCCCGCCGCCACCACCGCCAGCAGCGGCAACAGCGTCTGCAACCAACACCTGCCTCAGGCGAAGAACTAAATGGCCGTTTCTCTCCCCGTGGGGAGTGTCTCAGTTAATTTCTAAGAGTGCGATTCAAATCCAATTCGCTTCCTTTGAACATTTCAAATGCAGTAATGTTGTCCCATGAAGGGGAAGGTAACTATCTTTGCCAGGAGACTTTAAATCCTCTAGCGGGGGTGGGGGGATTCCCCGGCCACCCCCGTCGTTTCGCACCCTGCGTAGACTAGCGCGGTCAGAGGCACGTGGTTGCTCTTGACTGTCCGGACGTTTATCTGTTCCGATTGTCCAGCAGTTGAAGCAGTCGATATCAGGCTATATGCCCGTTTATTTGACCCGGCGTATCAGCGTGAGCAATCGATCGTCTTGGTGCAAACACGAAAGAAGGCTAGATTCCAGTGGTAAATGAGGGTCAAAAATGTAGGCGAACTGTTTGCGTGTCGTCACATTTGTGCGACACACGTACTTCACATTTGCTAATAAATATCGAATTGAAAGTTGTCAGAAATCTCGTAGGTCACTTCGAATTGTCCGAAATGGTCCACTACAAAAATCTGCAAATTTTAGGTGCTCCTCGATTTAATTCATCATTGTGTTATCGATTTCATTTGATTGTTTAATTACACTGCAAAATTCTCACAATTGCATAATTCGTGTAATGTGCTTCTGTGCTAGATACCCGAAACGCATTATTGGGAACTAGTACACTTAGCATATTCTTCAAATTTCAACTGATGCACGAGAAAATATGAATGAGGCTCGTCACGTCGTTCCACTGGGCAACTGGGCAGCGTGAGGCTCTTACCGTTTCGATTCATTGTAAGGGTTAAATGTTCGTGTGATAAATATTATAGCTCTTTAAATTTAAATAAAAGTATGAAGTGGAAAGGCTTCACTTTTTTTTAAACTCTTTGCGCATGAGAGATAATGGAGAAGAATCTCTAGTCATAAGTCTGATGGAACCGATTAAGGATTCACTGGAACAACACGTTCTCCAACATAGCCTTTAAGCGAACTTGTCTCACTTCCGGAAACGCGAGAGATTGAATACCTTTGTATGTAAAAATAACCATGTTTTGTACATTAGATGTGGAAATCAGTATGCGGTGGTCGTATAAAATATTTTTTAGTAGAAGTAGCGACAAAAGTTGAATAGAAATAAAAATAAATGAATGATAAACATGAAGTTTGTATGATGAACAAATGCAATGTAGCCAGATAAGGATTGGCTACCGCAGCCTCCAGATTAAAATTTCGCGTTGCTCGAAAGAGATTCATCTGTTTTATGGAAATAATGAATGCACTAATATACAACTATGCGAATGAGTATTATTTAATACCTCTTTATTAAAAACTAATAACTATTTTTCGAAATATTGCAATAATGCACACAATTAACGTTTTATAACATACCAATATCTTGAAAGAAAAATATCTGTATTTAGAAAAATAAACTAAAAAAACTACGCTGTAGGAGTATGGTTGGCGTTCAGTGTTGAAGGCGGAGGCGCACTTACCCTGAAGCGAAGCATGGCGCCGAGCGCGGGAAGCGAGCGTGTGCTGTCGAGGCGCGGCCGCCGCGCCGCGGGCTCTTATACCCCTCGGGACAATGCGCCATCGCCCGCGCCCACGGCGCCCATAACGCCCGCGCCGCGCCAAGCCCTGCTCGACCCCGCCCAGGCCCGCCTCCCCCGCTTTTCCAGGCCCCTCCCCGCCCGCCCCGCCCCGCCCCGCCCCGCCCCGCCCCGCCGGGGGTTACGTCAGGAGCGCGCTCGCTGACACGCTGGCCCCCATACGCTGGCGGGAGTAGACGACCGTGTTCGAGCCGCACCTCTCACCACGCCGGCGACATTAGTTGACGGTTAGTGTAGCGCACTCTTACACCTTGATTCATGAAGTTCCTGCATTTACTTTGAAATTGGATAGTCATTTACTTTTACGGAAATAGACATGCAAAAATCTGAACCTCGATTACTTGATTCATTGATATAGTGTATGTTCTCCCTCTTACTTTTAAGCTATTAAGTTATTCCAACGTCTTTATGTCAAAGTATTCGAAAAGTATATTTTTATTTCCTTTTTTTATCGATATTACATTGTTCAAATAATTTTGTGCTTTGCCCTGATTGTTATGAATACAGTAATGTAAATATATGCTACAACACTGACCAAGGAAGGCATTGTCTTAAGAAAAGAGATAGTCAAGACTTTAAAGGTAGTTGCATTTCAAAGTATTTGTTTTGCCTAAAATAGCCTGGAAAACATGAATGTATTTTTGCTTAAAGAGGCATACAAAAATCAATTCATCCTATCTATAATAAGGGTGAAAAAAACGCATGTAACTAAGTCAAACAAGAATTAAGGAAGGATATGTTCTCAACTTCGAAGGGTAGAAGGCCCCTACTCAAGCGTGGGGGTGAGTTCTTTGTGGTCAGGAAAGTCCGTTGGCATCATCAGACTTCACGAAAAACGTAATAACAAGGTACAGTGCACATTACACAATACGACAGTTCATTACGTATCAGTAATACAAAAAAGTTGCTATTCCATAATACTGGTACATGCCCTGAATAGCGAGTACTAATGGTGGGCGGCCTTTTCCTTGAAGCCGTGCTGTCGCACGAAGTCACCTGTGTCGTAAGGGACGCACCTTAGAATGCAAATTCAGTGGGTATGAGCAGCATGAGAACTGGCGAAATAACACAAGCAAATATTTGCGTTTTCAGTCAAAATCGAAATCATAGTTTTTGTATTTTTCTGGAATTCGTGCATATTTAACGAAACCATAGACACATGGGTGGAGGCTGCAAATTTTTCGTTCAATTTCTCCGCGTTATGGAAATCAGTAATATAGATATTTTACACGATTTAAAGTCCAGAATTGTATTTACTGTGGTGTACGGACAGCCGTTATGATTACCGTACCGGACAGCGATTATGATATTCGTTGACGGCCGAAAGTATCAGGTTTTCAGAGACTTAAAAGGTGCAAAACATGACATTTAGGCATTGTGCACAGCGCATTAGACTGGAGTTAGGTTTCTAATTTTTGCGGTATTCTTAACTACACAGGCCAACAAAAACATTTTGCACCCGAGTTGTTCTATGTTTTTAACAGATTTTGAATTGTATTTTCGTATGTTTAGCTTTTCTCGTTCGCAGTTAACGTAAACGCTGCTTTCAAAATTATTGACTTTTAGTAGTTTACGTGAGTGAGGACATCTTTTAACATTGCTACTGACACATCGACGTACTCACGAGCAACATAGTTCAGTCCTTGAAAGTACTTAAAGGATCCCATTTTTTGTAGTGTTTTTGTAATACATTTTTAGGTCTCGAAATTTGCGCGTACTAAATGTTTTGAATACTGTTTCAATATTCCTTTATGATACCCATATTTATTGTATAAACAGCGTCATATTTTGACATGTGTAATACAAATGAAATTAAGCAAGTCAAAATTGGCTGAGCAAAAATACGAAAAAATGTTTTCGCAGGCTTTGCGTGTTCATTTCATTAGAATATGTATTTGAAGTAGAATATCGGGAGACCTTCGCATGCTGTTATATATGTATGTGTGTATCAGATTAGATGATTTTGGGTTGAAGCTTTGTAATTACGTCTAGAGTAAGAACTATGTAGTTGTGCAGTTCCGAAGTTGATTAAGGTATTTTAATTTTTGGGTGTACTTTACGTGAAGCCCCTGTGATCTTCTCAGAATTTTCTGGGAATTGGCTAAAACATTTTTCTTGAAAATATTTTCTCGGATAAAAGAGTGAATTTAGAGGTTTGGAATCGTTCCTACTTTCTTTTAGATAATCTCTGAGATTTAGAAAATTGCAAAAGTCTTTATATTGAAGAAGTAAGGGATTTCATTTAGAAAGGAGTTTGAGCTTTCTAGTAACGAACTTTCGTGATTTATACTTTAAATGAAAGGTAGTTAGCTCCCAATGTTTGATCGCTTGCTAGTATTAGTTTTATTGCATGAGCACTAAATTTTAATAAAATCATAAAATAAGTTGAATGAACGGTTACTATCTGCTATCGTTCGTTCATTATCTCATCGTGAGAGTTGATTCGATTTATTGAAAATATTCGATATCTCTCGAGAAAACATGTAAGGTTAAGGTTTTTGTTTGCGAAGTGAGTTTTGTTGTATCCGAATAGTGACTTTACATGCAAAGATTAGTGAGTGTATGCAAATGCAATGATGAGCAATCTTCTGACACATGTTCTTTCTCAAACAAATTCAGTGATTATAACGTACGTGATGAAATAAGTCTTTAATTTAAGGTGAACCGCAGGATTTCTTTGCTGTAGTTACCACATTCACGTACGGATCTTTGTAGGTGTAAGATGTTTCAATTACATATTCAGAAATATGTCCAACACTTAATATTGTTTTATTGTTCCAGAATTGTGAATGTTGATTGTATTGTTCCAGAATTTGTTAACTTCCCTCATTTAATTAGTCCTCGCGATTTAATACTGAACGACACAATGAGCTTTTCTATTTTCTACTGCCACATTCTACACATAGTTGTTAGTGTGCACTACGCTAGACATTTTGGATTGAGATTATTACGCCTTGCGAAGACCAGTTTCAATTGGGTCAATGGCGCGTTATGTTGGAGTGTATTAAGCAAATACACATTTGGACATTACATATTGTTACGTTTACTGACCCATGCTACGAGAATGTTTGTTTCTTGTTCTCTCCAAATTACGAGGGTCATTAGTAATTAAAGCGACAAATTGATCTGAAGAAGAAACAGTTGGTAGGACAAGTTTGGTAATTTTAGGACTTTAAGTTAGCATCATTGGGATACGTCCTGACCACCTGGAAGATAAGAATTGTTGTGATCATAGTCCCAAAATTAAGTTGAACGTTGGAGAGTCCACTTGAAAATTTCACGATAGGTGAACAACGTTCTGTGATTCGTTTTTTACTTGCTTAAAGTAAAAAAACAGCTAATATACACTCTAGAATGACAGATGTATTGAAACGGGTTTTTCAAAACAGGCAGGGTCTTATTCTTTCTTTGCTTACTTTATTAAAAATTCTCTAATAATCGCTCCAAAAAGTGATAATGTTTGGGTGCTAGGAAACGATTCCAAGTATTTAAATTTAACTGAATTATCCCGCTGCCTTGCCGACTCAGTCGTTGGGTTCGGTTCAATGACAATTCGCTTACCTGCATTTGCCAATTGTCACCGGATCTACCCTCCGTATGGAAAAGCGCGAAATCTGAAAGATTTTTCCTTTCTACTTTTGCACTAATAACGTGCTAGATTGCACAATAATAATCTTTTAATTCATTTGAAAAAAAATAACATCAACATTATTCGAGTTTTGATTGACTTTTGTTTAGCTTTCTCTAGAACAATCGTATACAATTAAATTTTAACTCATTTTTACCGAAATCTTTTGGTCATGACCTCTGAAATCTTTTAGATAGCGTTCATCAGAGCAATACCCTAGAGCTCTCTTGTATGTCGTCAGACGGCGCCCCGAAGAACCAACCCAGGACTTCCGCGACGTCTTCCGTTCTTCTTTCGGGCCAAGCCGGGCCCTGGTGTCGTCTGCTTCGCTCTTCAATGCTCCTCCTAGCACCTAAATCTGACCAGCATCTGCGGCTATCCTGTCATCTATAGTTACTTTTCCCTGTCTGCGTCTCGTATGGACGCCTAGTCACGAACTAAACGTATCGGGGAAAATGTCACTTCTATCGAATGTTCTAATCCCTGGCTCCGCCTCGTAACTGCGGAAATATTTATAGTCCACGGATTATTTCCACAATAAAAGTTTATCCATTATTATTTAAACTTGGTGAAGCAAATAATTTAAATAGTCCAATGACAAAAAATTAACTGCCTGATTGAAATTACAGA
This sequence comes from Acheta domesticus, assembly GCA_031308135.1. Taxonomy (NCBI): domain Eukaryota; kingdom Metazoa; phylum Arthropoda; class Insecta; order Orthoptera; family Gryllidae; genus Acheta; species Acheta domesticus. Next base: position 67,394,570 of record JAHLJT010003656.1, read on the forward strand.
TACCGCTATGGCACAGTGTCAGTACAATAAAATCAATGTTAGATTCCGCGTCTATCACGAGCGACCCGATCGCCTCCACACCTAGTAGAAGAAGAAGGCCGAGTTCCATTTCCAATACCCCGCAGATGGAAGCAACCTGCCATTTGTTTACTCCCTTAATTCCTATCTTTCCGGTTTGATATTTCTTTTACCTCATCCCCTAAGGTTATTTCTCTTATACTCCGGCACTATGGTTCTCTTGCTCAAAATTACGGCGTCAAGCGCCAGCCTTTGAATCGTTCACGAGCCGATTTGACACCATAACGACGCCCTAACAACCGTGTATGCAGAACATGTACAGCGTTTCCCGGGGTTTACCGTCGACTGTTTGGGCCGCCATGTTTTCTATATCACAGTATATTGTGGAAGTTATATGAACCTTGCATGTGTTTTGCATTAAACATTTATTAAACCTTAAACATTTATTTCTCCAGACCAATTTGTCTCTTTAATTATTGAGTGCCCCTCATACGATTCCATTCCCCACTTAGTGCTTCTAAGTTGTGGTGCTACTTGGAGATCGGGGCTCAGCGAGCACACGTCGCCAGGGGCCGTGGAGCGGCGAAGGCGGCATGTGCGTGACGCGTGCGCCCGCCGCGCCGTCTGTATGGAAATGCGCGTGCGCACGGGCGGCCTCCGGGAGCGAGCGCTGCCGCCACGGCCTTCGCGGCCCCGCCCCCGCCCCCTCACGCCTAAGAGCGGAGCGTGAGCCAGGACGCGAGTCAGCCCGTGTCTCTGATTCTGCTAGCATCTGATTCTGAGCTTCTGATTCTGCTAGCCTCTGATTCTGCTAGCATCTGATTCTGAGCTTCTGATTCTCCTAGCCTCTGATTCTGCTAGCCTCTGGCTCTGGTAGCCTCTGATTCTGCTAGCGTCTGATTATGCCAGCGTCTGATTCTGCTAGCTTCTGATTCTGCTAGTCTCTGATTCTGCTAGCCTCTGATTCTGCTAGCCTCTGATTCTGCTAGCTTCTGGCTCTGGTAGCGCCTGATTCTGTTAGCCTCTGATTCTGCTAGCCTCTGGCTCTGATAGCGTCTGATTCTGTTAGCCTCTGATTCTGCTAGCTTCTGATTCTGCTAGCTTCTGATTCTGCTAGCCTCTGATTCTACTAGCCTCTGATTCTGTTAGCCTCTGATTCTGCTAGGCTCTGATTCTGCTAGCCTCTGGCTCTGGTAGCGTCTGATTCTGTTAGCCTCTGATTCTGCTAGCCTCTGGCTCTGGTAGCGTCTGATTCTGTTAGCCTCTGATTCTGCTAAGTTCTGATTCTGCTAGCGTCTGATTCTGCTAGCGTCTGATTCTGCTAGCGTCTGATTCTGCTAGCTTCTGATTCTGCTAGCCTCTGATTCTGCGAGCCTCTGATTCTGCTAGGCTCTGATTCTGCTAGGCTCTGATTCTGCTAGCCTCTGGCTCTGGTAGCGTCTGATTCTGTTAGCCTCTGATTCTGTTAGCGTCTGGCTCTGGTAGCATCTGATTCTGTTAGCCTCTGATTCTGTTAGCGTCTGATTCTGCTAGCCTCTGGCGCTGGTAGCATCTGATTCTGTTAGTCTCTGATTCTGCTAGCGTCTGATTCTGCTAGCTTCTGATTCTGCTAGCTTCTGATTCTGCTAGCTTCTGATTCTGCTAGCTTCTGATTCTGCTAGCTTCTGATTCTGCTAGCTTCTGATTCTGCTTGCCTCTGATTCTGATAGCCTCTGGCTCTGGTAGCATTCTGATTCTGCTAGCCTCTGATTCTGATAGCCTTCTGATTTTGATAATTAATAAATCCTTAAATAAATTCTTAATAAATCTCCGTTCGTTCAATATTAAATTGCATCGTCTATTAAATTAAAAATATTTATATTCCACTAACTTCCCTAGGCTTGCGTCACAGACGGACACCTATACGCGTACTGTTCCACAATGACAAATTCCATGTCTTTTCCCTGAACGGCGTCTTATCCTGCTCTGATGTCGTGAAAATAAATTTTTAGATTAATCCCACCCACAGATAAATCTTTGATCTGCTCGCTGCCGTGTTGTGAGCAAGAGTGACTGTCCCCCGTTGTTAAGGCGGCGATATAGCTCCTTTTTCAGAGGTCAGATTTCAGATTTAGGTTATTGTTCGGGAGAGCGCATCGGTTGATTTTGGCGAGACGAACGGGTATGCTCGCTCGCTCGATCTCTGAAAAGACACAGTGTACCTCTCTTATTAGAAGATAATATAAAGAAATAAGCAATCAGAGAATAAATCTTTCAACTTTTTTACCTCAGTCTCACATGAAAAGCAATGCCTTCTTTTAATCTGTATTCCACAAATTTACTCATGCATTCACGAGGTTTCCCGCGGAAAAATGGTTGCTCTTTGAACGGCTATCTAAAAGGCGACAGGTATGCCAACCTTGCTAAGTTACTGTTCTCATGGAACGTTAATGCGAGTGCACTGAAGCTCGTTCACTGGGCGGAGCGACTACTTTGAAAAACCTGTTTAGCTGTTTGAATTTGTGTTTCAATGCTGTCATTGGTTAAAACGGAGCTCGAGTGTGTCTTTAATAATTTCCTCTGCACCAGAGTGCCTGGGACGGAACCCCAGTAAGTGCTGCCCCCTGTCGAAGACAGATGAAACTATTACGAGCAGACCGCAGGACGAATGCAATTTCGACAGAAAACAAAAGAATTTTATATACCCGCTCTTTTAGCCCCTAGCACGCGGTTTTGGAGGGAATTTTTTATAAGTCCGACGCGGTACGTTCAAAATGCAAATTCTGAGCTTGTAATAAAGGGCCAAAGATTGTTATTAAAACCAATCTCCTGCCACGGCGCCAAATATGAATCCAATCTGAAATGTATGTGCCAACACCCGTCATCTTCAAGCTTCAAGAAACCTATTAAAAGAGAAACCCCTCTTTTGTTCCCAGCAAAAGAATGTTCTTCCGCCTCGATTATTGATTTCCATATGTATCTTTTTTCGTTACCAAAATGAACCCTAATGACTGTTTACTCTGCTCTCATAGCGACTGCCGCGATCGTCTCTATTCTCAGCTATACTCCACCTTCTGAAATACGACATTTCCCCGTAATGTTAATTTCTCCCATCTTGGTATATCACATATGGTAAAAGAGAAATTGCGTATTTCTATTTTCAGTTCAAAACGAGTTTCATTGCTTTTATATTTTTTCAGACTTCTTTAGTATCTAACAAACCCATCGATACCTCTCACATCTGCCGAGGTTGCATAGTTTTCTGTCATTTAATGCGCGCATTGCAAATTAGTAATATTGTGTTAAATTTGTCGAGTTGCATCTAACGAAACCATGGATAGCTCTCTTATGGCCGAAGGCTGCGTAGATTTCCGCCGATTAAAGTTTACATTGGAAATGAGTAACAATCATCCCGCACCAACGTGGGGCGCCCTCTCCGTGTCGGGGGAGAGGGAGCCGTCGGCACGCGGCCTCCGCCTGCGACCTCGCGGCGCGTACTCGACGTCCCGTTGCGCGGAGGCCTCCCCTCCGCGCCCCGCCCCGCCCCGAGCACCCCGCCCCGCCCCGCCCCCCCGCCCCCCGCCCCGCCCCGCGATCCAAAAGGCCTTTCCGTGGGAGGGCAGGCCTTCGGGGCCGGCTTTACCGTGCAGGCGCGGGCTTCGGCTTCGACAACCTGCTCAGAGCATCAACTGATCTCTGCAATGCCTCTCAACGTGATGTCCTAGGGTTCCACTCCCGACCGTGGCAGGACTACATGGCAACACTAGCTACATAGCTGTGTTGCATTCAGCTAGTCTGGAGGAGAATTCTAGAGGCCGGCTGCTCTGATGGCTAGTTTTCCGTGGTTTCTCACATCAAGTCCAGGCGAATGCCGGCAGCAGTTCCCTAACAAAGGGGCCACAGACCGCGGCGCCATCTTCCCTTCTTCTTCCTTGCCGTCCTCACCTCTTACATACTTTCACACTCTCATGCCGCTGCCACTACCACACATTCCCGGAGACCAGTCGATAGCTCAGCGCTTGTCCCGCCTGCGACGGTGCCCCGCTGGTGGGTGGTACCTGGTTGGGGAAACCCCGCTAACCAACGTGAAGGCCGGCCTCGGATCTCCCCATCCAGCGGGGGAAGATCACCGCCACCTCTTGCGATACAAAATAAACTATACTTACGGAACTAATGACAGCAGTTGACGCGCCCGCAAACACTAATTAATCAATCTGTGACTTCGAGGGGCCGTAGCCGCCTCTGATTTTCCGTTTGATCTAATTGCGAAAAGACGCCGCGGTGACAACTTTTCAACAATTGTAATCTCACCTTAGCCTTTAAGAGGCCTGGACGGCCCGACATCGAGATGCGATGATGGTATTAATGATTTCAGTTGACGTAATAAACACGGGAATGATGGCAGAATGAGACATGCGGGAAACGGGAAAGTCGAAGGGAAAGCTGTGAGCCGCTTCAGTCGTGACTGCCACGGGGCCGCATTGCGCTTTGGGCATAGGCGTTTGACCTTGCCTTCGGTGCGAAGCCTTGGAGGTCACACTTTTTCCCGAATCCAGAACCAAGGTCTGGACAAGGCAACGGCCAATGTATGATCGTAAACATTCCATTTCTAGTGTAAATGGTAACCAGCTATCGATGCAAATCACAATAATAAAGTATGTGCCCAAGAAGCATCAATTTTTACCGATGTAACTGTCCCTCACAGACAAGCACTGTTGTCGGTTGATACTCGTGACTTCATTCTTCACTTTTCCCCTCTTGTGTGGTCTGATCCAGACCAAGAAACTGATTTCGAGAATTCTTACGGTATGAATATGGCCCTTGAAACTCAAATATTTAAATGATGGGCAAAAAGCTTCACTGTCATTCAACTATAAAATTGCTTCAGTATTTTAAAAATGAAGTACGTAGGTTCCTACATAGTTTTGAAAAAATTAAAATGGACACTTTTTAAGGCATATCGAATGGAAGTTACCATGTTTAATACTTGAGTAAAAGGAAAACACAATGAAACATACCTCTAGTACAAGGTTCCTGTTTTCTTTCTGTACTGGCGTGTCGTTTCCTGGAACATCCGAACCGAATAGTGTCTTTCAAGATGAGTTTGCTTCAATTTCGGTATGAAATCAGCTACTGTTGTTTCTTCAGACTATATTGTTTAGCGATCTCTCAAGAGTGTAGAAATTCTGTTTTCCTTATGATAACAACTTCGTTCTAGGTTGTGAGTTCAATGTTTAGCGGGAAACTTGTTTGTGGTGCGGTCATTACCATCGTGTAATTTGTGTCACTTGTTGGTTTTTTGATGGCATTACCTTCTTTCTGCCGCTTTATCATCTTTATATTATACAGTGTTTCAATAATCACATTTGGTGATGTAATGATTGCGTGCAAACAATTTAATATTGTTTGATATAATTGAAAACTTAATGTCACGTTACAAACTCGAACTTCTTTATTGGATATTCACACGCCTGCAGCTAGAAAGGCGATTGACAAGCAGAAGATGAATAATTGATATATTTAGGATAGAATAGCTTTATACGTCAATCTCACGCTTCATGACTAAATAGTGTTCTGTAATAAAAGAAGATATGAAAAATCGAAGAATTGTTTGGGCAGTTGGTCGATTTCCATGTGGATTATGCTTGTTTAATTGAAAGAGGAATGAGAATTCAGTGTTAATAATAATTTTTCAGAAAGAGTTTGGGGTGGTTAGTGTTCGTGAAACCCAATGCATTAATTGTTTGAAGTAAATAACGAGGTTTCAATAACCTGGAGGTTCAGAGGCAGATATTGTGAAAAGTTGTGATATTAGTTTTAGATACTGACCCCCAAATTGGACAGTCGTAAGAAATACTAGCCTGAATCATACAAGAAAAGGCGGGTCATTGAATCTTCTTATCTAAAACAATGCGTTATATTTCGATGCCACTTTTTCAATCATATGCCTACTAGATGTCAATTGTTTAGAAACAAATAAATTACATTTCAAGGTTTCTATCAATACAATGCATCGGCAAATAATGTTACTGAACTGTTATTTGTTGACGAAAAATTTGAAGTAAATCAATTGAAGAGGTTAGGAGAAACTAAGTGTCCCCGGAGAGACACCAGAAAGAAATGATTTTGGAAACCCTCAGTATATTCAGGATTTAATAAGTACTTCTTGTAAATAATTGAACATTTTCCATCCCATGTATACACTAGATTTCAGTTCCAAATACCATGAAAATTGATGTTAAGTTCCCATCCATGTTTTATGAACGGTAGACCTCTACTAGTTCAGTCAGCATAGATTTCATCTATGAAAAAAAAATCCCCTTGAGCTGAAGTTTTGCTGAGACCTTTGTCTTGAGGTTTTGAGAAAAGGGATAAAACATTGGGATGGACATTACGTATTCGTTCCAAAATATTAGAGGTCACGAAAGTGAATATTAGACCCTCGAGAAATGATTTTTGTTGTAAATATCCTGATTCCTATGTACTTTATATTGAATAACTTTAATGCAATATTTTAAGAGAATAAAATGTTCCACGAAATTGGTTCAAATTTTTCTACGACTGTTTTCGAAAAGTCAGAAAAATACAAATACAAAAAATCGAACACATATCTCGATTTCTGTGCCTTGTACGTCAAATGGGATTCTTATCAAATTTGTAGGAAATTAAATTCCTTATAAAACTGATTATGCATATTGTTTATGTCGACAGACCGCACGACATGGCGCAGAGAAAGGGTGACAATAAATTTCTGCATAGAATAGTATCGTTAACAGTGTGAATATAAACCTATTACATGCTTTTCAACGTTCTGTCAACAAAGAAATTTTAAGATAAAATTGCGCAAAAACAGTTTATGTACACATTATTAACTTATTTTCCATTGATGTTGTTCCTTAACAGTTGATATCTAATGTACAGTTCATTTTAAACTACAGAAGCTTGGAAAAATATAACTTTATTAACAATAAAATAATGTGTTCATTTTCACTCTACTTTTGAGTTAGAATGCAAGGCATTTTTATTGGTGGTTTCCCAGCATTTGTAAATCAGTGTCGCATATTTTAAAAAAAATGTAGTGTGGGTTTCGCTTCAGTTTGATCATACCTTTTCTTCTTGACCAATGTTCAAGGAGTATGTGCGAGTACATTCTTGAAAGAACATTCTGAACCGAGATGAAAGGTCGTTGCTCAGTGAGGACTATTGGGTAGGGGATAGTTTTTCCGTATTTGAAACGTAGGAGAGCAATAGTAGGAGAGAAAAAATAAACAAAGACAAGGGTAAGAAGTGAAAATGCAATACTTTATTGCAAGAGACTCGCATTCACTGGCGCACGCACACACACTCACACTTTCATTCCTTGGCGTCCTGTCGCGGGGGGAGGGGTGCCTTAGTTGACCTGGTAGGAGACGGCGTGGCCGGGGGTGTTGACGACGGTGGTGAGGGTGCCGACGCGAGCGACGGGGAAGGGGCTGGCGTAGGCGGCGCCGACGTAGGCGGGGACGGGGCTGGCGTAGGCGGAGCTGACGTAGGCGGCGGGCAGCACGGCGGCCACGTCGCGCCTGGAGCGCGCGCGCACGGCGGCCACCTCGGCCAGGTGCGCGGCGCGCGCGGCGGCCACCTGCGGCACACACGGAACACATCACGTCACGGACGCTGTTCAAGGCGTAGCACTAGGGGGCGGATTTCTCTTTTCACTTTAGGAACAATGCCGTTTATTCCTGCTATTTTTCTAACTTTGCCCCTCAAGGCCACTCAAATCCCATCTTCGCGATGGAATATTTCACGGTATTTCGTATCTTTCTCAGTCGTTCCGCTAGACTTCGCGTGATCGCTGATCGTATCAAGCAGTGCTTGCGATCATGCGACTTCTACCGGCAAGACCGAGAAAGACGCGTAATGCTGTGTGATATTCCACCGCGAAGATGAGCCTCGAGTGGCTTTGAGGGGCAAATTTATAGAAATCGCAGTATAGTATACAATTTTATGTTATGACATAACGAAATTAGCCATTTTATACGTCATTATTTTTGTTGCATTTTTCGATTTCGACTAAAGTCATTTTTTACTTTTTTACGTAATTTTTAATACAGTTTTCGCTGATTTAATCGATTTTAATATCATTTTAATGGTACTTGCTTCCAACAATATTTACGAACAATTGTTCACCACATAGTTCCTGGTTAGCCTATTCCATTTCTTCGCTCATATATTGTAATGTTAGCCGTAATGAGTACTGTGTAATCTAAGGTTCCTGTGACGCCTGTCCGCGCCATTGTCAGTTAGGCAGATATCGCGATAAATAAAGGGAGAGATTTTCTTTTAACGAACAGTCCAAACCATAATTTTGCAAGCTGAGTTCGCTTGAACAAAAGGAGTAATTCTCGATTATATTAGTAATATATCCAACAGCTGGAATTGTTCATCTGAAGTGATTTTGATCAATTTTTTTACGCTTTTTTTCTTTGTTTTTAGGTCATTTTTAAAACATTTTAAGAGCATTTTATTGATCATTTTTGGCAATGTTTTAGGTCATCAAAATCCGCCCCTACTTATCACTAATCTGGTCTCTTGCCTATGATATGGGCCGTGTTTGTGGTATCGTTCAATACTGTCCGAAATACCATCTTACTGTAAGAAAATTGTATAAAAAAGAAATACCACGACTTAGAATTAATGTACGCATATGCGATATTAAGTTACAATTCATTTCTTATGTTTTTTAGTGAACGGCAGTCAGTTAAATCCTTATCGGTCTATGTCCGTTCTGAATGACTCTTCATTCGTCAGTTTTGATGCGTTGATTCGACATTGTAACAGCAAAGTAACGTCAAATAAGGACGGAATAAAACGTATGCCGTTGAAATTTAAAACTCGAGGCGCTGGATGATCAACGAAGACATTTATTTCTGATATCGGACGTGTTCGTTTAACGCATTTTGTAAAACAACCTTTGTTGAAGGAAAAAAATCTTACAAATGAAGGATATCTTTTCTTGGAATAGGAGTACTCATACCCCATCTACGTCTCTGGCTGCAAGGCATTTTAAGAACGGCGACTGACAAAATACTTAACGGACGCCGCCGACCTAAAGACAAATTATTCCTCCTTTTTCATGACCTTTTTAAATAATAGATCAGTGTTTCGAAAATTTACAACCTAGCGGCGCACAACTGCAAGATGAAAACCATGTATAACAAGTGGCGCAGCCGCAATTTTTCTTTGGGAAGCAGTTTAGATGTAGTTCCCGGCTAACTTGATATTTTACTATAAAGAATTTTTCATTTGTCCTGAATTTAACATTTATTTTTTGATTTATAGTAATTTATTCAGGTGAGATATTGAATAACTCGTTACTACAGAGGATGACTTTATTTTTGAATACGTTCCAATGGCGTCTGTGGATGGCTGAAGCCTCAGGACCCCCTCCACTCCCTGGGTGCGCTACGGAGATGAGCAGCTGTAGGTGCAAAGACAGCGTGCGCACGCATTCGCACCACAACGCATTCGGCCTGTGTGTTCGTTCCCTTACAGAACCACGCCCGTCAACAAATTTTTGCTCTTACAAACGAGAGTATTGATCAATTTAGAAAGTAAAACTCATGGACTGTCATAGAAATAAGCAAGAAAAAATGTAGGATAAAATTAAAACTATTATTTACTTTCTCCGAGTGTGCCTTGTTAATTTTGTTTTTTATCTTTGTACGGTAAGTATTATTCTCGCCGTCAAAATCATTATTCTATAATTCAAATACGTTGGTTAATTAAAAATCTGCGAGGTTGGGAAGAAATTCACTACGGTGACGTAACTGTCCTTAATTTGTGCAGTCGATTCAAAATAGTACGTTTCTCCTAGGAAAATGTCTTTGTAGAGTTCTGCAGACAAGATTCTATTCTATTGAAATTCTGTTGCCAAATGTCTACAGATTTGGCTTTAATGGACGTTCGTAAATTCAGCAATGAACATAAAAATACAATCTTTGCTTGTATGGACTCCTTTTCATTCGCGGAAGTCCAAGAAGACGTTTCTTTTCTTGCACCCCCAACCAAATGCGTTTGTCAGCTTGCCTCGGGGGTGTCGCGGACGGGCTGCGGCAGCGCGCGGGCGGCGTGGGCGAGGGCGTGGACGGGCGCGCCGGGGGCGGCCGGGGCGACGGGCAGGGCGTTGCTGGCCACGCGGTAGCCCGCGGCGTCCGCCACGTAGTCGGTGCGCACCACCTGGCCGTCAGGAGCCACGTAGCTGAAGCTGCCCACCTTGTTGCCGGCGGCGTCCTGCAACACAGTGCAAACGTGCCGGGGAAATTCTTGGGGGTTCTGGAGACAGTTTATTAAACAGTGTGAAAAACAAAGTAGGTAGGTACTATGAAAGATGTTCTTTTAGGGCGTGCATACCGTGCTACATGTTCAATTTTTTACTGTCGCATATACACACGTACATACGGAATAATGTACGTAGTATAAAGAAAATTATGTAATGCTGCGACGATCTCAACGGAAATACACGTTTTGGGGTTCCCTGATACTGTAAAAGTGTGTTTTTTTCTTTTCAAAACGTCTGTCCGTTCGTCCGTCTGTCCGTTCGTTCGTCCGTCCGTCCGTATGTCTGTCTGTCCGTCCGTCTGTCCGTCCGTCTGTCCATCTGTCCGTTCGTCCATCTGTCCGTTCGTCCGTCTGTCCGCTCGTCCACCTGTCCGTTCGTCCGTCTGTCCTTCCGTCTATCCCGTCGTCCGTCTGTCCATCCGTCCGTCTGTCCGTCCGTCCGTCTGTCCGCCCTCCGTCTGTCCGTCCTTTGTCCGTCCGTCCTCTGTCTATCCGTCTGTCCGTCCGTCTGTCCGTCCTCTGTCCATTCTCCGTCCGTCCGTCTCTATGTCCGTCCGTCTGTCCGTGTGAGAATACCACTAGCGCCTAAACTTCACGTAGGGTTTTTTTCCAAAATGGTTATTCCCAGGTTCATCTGGCTCTAGTCGAAGCTTTGAGATTTTGAAAAACATTAATTAAAATTTGGGAGTACTTTACATGAAGCCCTTGTGCCATTTCCAAAATATTCTCAAAAATAGCTCCAATTTTTTTCTTTAAATATTTTGAAAGAATAGAGTAAAATACACTTGTAAAGATGGCATAGGTGCTGTTTCAAATTCGTGCGATTATACGCAGAAATTCTGTGCAACAAAAGCTCTTGACTTGCTGTGTATGTTGCTTGTTTGGTTTTCTTAAATCACGTTGGTGCGAATGTGAACGCTTTTGAAATATTGACGTTTATCTATTATGTTTATGTTATCGTTTGCATTTACTTTCACCATTTGAATGGACTGTCATGGCTGCTAACCTTTGAATGCACGTTAACGAATTGCCGCGCGCGTCCCGTAATGCGCGAGCGTGTGAGGGGTTGCCTACGTAGAGACGGCAGGCGTTCAGCGGGCCCTGGCCTTCGGTCGCCTTCTCCCCTCGCAGCTTTAAGGTACTATGTTCGTTAGATCGACCCGTGTAGTACCCCCAAAAAGTTTTTCAACGAAAGCAAAACCTCTGCTCTTCTAGATGGTAAGAAAAATTGGCCTTTACCGGCCTATTTTTTTGTATTTAAACAAGTTTGAATTAGTAGTCTCTTATGGAAACCTTTCGCAGGCATAGGTTTTATAAGTTATTCAATACGTAGTAAATTTTGTGAGGAACCAGATGATATTAAATGTAACCTACCTCACCGACCATTCTAGAAGTAATTGGTAAAAACAACTGCTGCGAAATTCATCGCATCCGGAAGTACTCGGTCTAGACATTATGCCGTATAAATCTTGCTATTGATACCACTGTTTATCCGCCCTAACTTAAAATTTTATACCACACAGAAAAACCTATTTAACGATATTACACGTTCAGTGGGAACTATGTGGGCTAATATTCAACACAGAAAGAAGGAAAATTCCGGGCGGCGAAATCAACCTAACCTATGTTAGGAATTGCCAACTTTTGAAAACGAGAAATCCAAATGTATTACTAAACATTGTTTTTCTAGCTCAGCTATTCAGTGCTTCTCTTTTAACTATTTACCAATAATTAAATAGTCCGCACTTACAAGCAAGTATTGTTAATCTATAGAAGTAATAAATGGTTGTGTTTGACTAGCAATGAGCGACTGGCACAAACATGCCACCTTCAGTCAACAGGGATAAGGTCAGCGGCGCTCACGTTCTAATTTTCGAATTTAGGTTAAGAGTTCTAACGATCTATGGTTACTTCTAGTAGTTTATTTGACATACCAATAATGACAGGAACTGATGCAAATACTGAGTTTGATATGAGTGTCGAATGTGTCAGATCACGGAAAAAGTTAATGGCACGATTATTCTAGCATACACCGAAGTTACTTTTTTGTTAGGAAATTTTCTAATAGTTATTTTGTAAAACAAGTAGTTCAGCACAGCGTTTTTGCTCATGAATTCTGCCCTTTACTTTACATGTTAGCAAAACGTACCACTCCGAAGTACAAAATGGTCAGTGGTTGATAGAAGAATCCATCCTAGACAAAATTGTAGATGTTACATTCCACTTTATAAAGCCATTTACTGTTTTAAATTTGTTTCACCGTAGGACGAATTTACTGCCCCCGATCGCTGACGTCCCCGTCCAGGAGCAGGGTCCTTGAATGGCATAAGTCTCTTGAGGCTTGTTGCGTTGATGTGGAAACTTTGGATGTCAAGTGCCCATCTCTACCGGCGAGCGCGTCACCGAGTGGCTCAACGGCCACGGGTGTGGGCGTTGGCTCCTTTGAGATGAAGCGACGAAGGAAGGAAGGGGCACTGACCTGCACGGCGTTGTGTGCCTGCAGGGGCTCGGCGTGGCCGTAGGCGGCGCGGCCCAGCCCGTCCTGCGAGTGGTACTGCGCGTGCACGCCGGCCACGGGCACGGCCACGGCGGGGGCGGGGGCCACGTAGTAGGCGGAGTACGGGGCGCCGCCCACGGGCACCACGCTCGAGTAGCCCACGATGGCCGGCGACGCCGCGGCGCACGCCAGCACGCTCAGAGCCACCTGCAACAGAACACATACACATGCTGTGCTGCAGCCCGGCTGGGGCTCTGGCCTCACGGCCGTGGTGCTGCAGTCTTTCGAAATCAGAAGAAATGAGGGATGCGGCCGATCCAGCCTTAACACCCACTGCGATAGTTTAGCGGCAACATTGTTGTACCTGCAGCATCGTTGACGAGGTAATATCTGGATTCGAGATTCAACGGTGGCGGATTTTGCGGCACTAGGTAGATAACTTGGATAATTCACCCAGTGTCTGCAGGAAAATGCTACCTGTCGGCTGCTTTGATCAGTAGGTTTTCGTGATTTATCCGATCAATAACACTCGCATACACAGTTACATTTACTACCAATGCTTAGAGCTTGTCCCGGCTGCGTCGGTATCTCACTTGGAGAGATACCTGAAGGGCGAACCCTTCGCGTAGGTCATCGACGAATCTCACATTCGAGTATGGGAAGATCTGCGCCACCTCCCAGAATACAATTTCACTACATACACGCGACTGATGCCAGTATGTAGTTGACATACCCGAAATCCCGTCTGAATTGGAGGAAATCTCTGAAACAACCGATCGCTGGCCGAATTTTAATTCGGGTAGAGGCGTCATCCTACCTACTGACGTAGCTAATATCGAAAACTCACGACCGTGGGACTGGCACCCAAGATTTCCTGAACTGCAGAGATTGGTGCGTACGTTCTTCAAAACACTTTATGCATGCCAGGACGATAACAAATATAAGAATGCACTTACGCACTACCAAAATAGAGGAAACCTTCCCTGAAACCCTATTCTGTGCAACACTTTGGCAATTTGAAATTCTTGGAGAATTTCGCCAAAAAAAAAACTTCATTACCTTCTAAATATGTACATATAACAGTGACATTAATAAAGCTCATTTGTATTTAAAATCCATACGCCGAAAACTGATTCGTATTTTTTTCTGTGTTTTGTTTCGCTTGAGCCTTGATAGAAATAGACTTTTTCCAGTTTTCTTTCGGAATGGAAATATCGTGTGTAACTTTTGTTGCTTTTCATTGACCTGAAATGTTCACACTGTTTATTTACTTATTATTTAATTTAGTCATCTAGTCACGGTGCCATGGAAACCTGGTTGTGAATCACTTTTATGTAAAGAACAGGATAGATACAGAGATTCACAGCCGATGTGTATTGTTGAGTACCAATAAGTTATTTTTGTTTGGACTGTAAATGACTTGTGAGAAAAAAAAACTGAAAAATTTCCGTTATATCGAGACATAGTGTATATTGTATTACAAAACAGTATATTCACTTGTACTATTATTAATGTCAAATAATTAAACTGTAGCCCCAACTTCACTTTGGTCTCGCCTTTCAAATCTGATATATGTTGACGGTTATTTGAGTTCGCACTCTTTTCAGAACTATGTAACTGTGTTTATAAATTTGCCTTTAAAATTTCGTAAAGTATTATTCATCAAAGTAAGCATATGTCGTAGTGATCACAAATGTATCGATGACAAGCTGCGTAAGTCAACATGATGATTATTCCCAGAGAAAATTGTTTTCAGTGCCATCCACTCACTGCAGTGCCTCTGACCGGGAAGTCGTAGGTTCGAGCCGCAACCGTGGCAGGATAGTTAGTAGCTGAATGGCAGATAGCTGCATAGCTAGGTCGAATTCAACCGCTGCCTGGAGGATAATTCTAGCTGCCAGCTGCTCTATTCGGTGGTTTTCTGTTGTTTCTCCGATCAACACCAGACGAATGCCGGAACAGTACCCTAACAAACGGGTCATGGACCGAGCTCGATCTTTCCTTCCTCTTCTTTGTCCTATTCTCACCCTCGTAATTACACACACTTACGTGCACTACACCACCAAACATGTGAGCTTAGCTCTTGTCCCGGCTCGGACGATGTCCCGTTGATGGGAAATGGTTGAGGGAAAACCCTGTAAGCCGACGGTATGTCGGCGCCGGATCTCGCCATCCAGCGGGCGAAGATCACCGCCACCTCCCGCGATAAAAGCATGAACTGAACTTACGCGATTAATGTCTTCAGTAGTTGACGCGCCCTGAATCACTAATCAATCAATAAGTAAATAATTTCAATCGAATGTAAAAGGGAACCTGATCAGATCTAAAATTAAAGATAAAGAAGTGATAGCGTAATGTCGAATTATATGCATTCTCAAGCTGTTACTTGGGAAAAATGTTAGGCTAATTGATAAATATTTTGAGCTACATTAAACACTAGATATAATAACTTCATTCCTTTTGAAATATGCTGATACTGATGAAACTACTTAGTTACCTCCGTAGGCTGTAAATAACTTCAAATGTTTTGAGGAATACTTTTTGAACATAATACGTTTTAGAATACATTATCCATGATTTAGAATAAGATATTACAAACATGAAAGGAATTTCGTATGATGTACATGTGAGGTCTAAACAGCTGAAGGAAATATGTTGAAATAAATGCTCCCTTTTTTGAACCCAGCTTTCTGCTGAAGGAAATATGTTGAAATAAATGCTCCCTTTTTTGAATCTAGCTTTCAGCAATTGCCATCTAATGAGTACTTATTTGCGTCTGAGGTAAAGGTTGCGAATTTCGGTTAGAAGAGTGAGTAGTGCCTATTCGCCGTGGCGGTCGAGCACTCACCAGAATCTGCATGTCGAGGATGAGGTTGCGGCTGTCTTCGAGCGGAGAGGACGAGAACGATGAGGCGAGGAAGCGCCGCCCGCGCCTTTATACTCGCCCCCCTGAGGACACGCCCTGTCCCCAAGGCCGCCCGCTGGCCCCGCCACGCCCCGCCCCGCCCCGCTCCGCTCCTTCTTCGCCCCGCCGCGGCTGTGACTCTTGCGCCCCGAGGCCCTTCCTTGCGCTTCGCTGCCCTGCCCCGCCCCGCCCCGCCCCGCCCCCGCCCCGATTCTCGGCGGAGCCGTTGAGACAACCGTTGCGCTGAGAATCGGTTTGGTCTCTCCAGCCAATTCCTCTTCACTGCGAATCTCAAGTTCCGAAGTGTTCCAATAGCCACCAAACACATACTGCGAAAACGATGAGTGAAAATTGCATGAGCTCTGTTGTATGAATGAAAATCGCTTTCTATGACCTGTTGTTGTAAAATTGTAATGAAATACTCATTCAGTTAAGAAATAATGCTTTCTCGAAGAATAGTTCATCAACTTGGCGGATTAAATTGGAATATGATTTGATTATCGCACTTATGAACACGCACTTTTTTAATACATTTTTCTACTAAAGTAGATAATTGATTTTTAAAACACCACTAAGAACGTTTAGCAAGTGAAACTTCCGTGTTAACCAGTGTGTAAAAAAAAGTCGGTTCTTAAGAGCCGACTTTTTGCAGCTTTGTCCCAAAAGGAGAGGATACACCGGGGTTGTGGTAATTTTATTGAGTAAGTAAACTCCTAGAATGCTCCTTGCAGAATGCCTTGCAATATTCGAGCCCTTTTTTATTTTTTTAACTTTCTCGTCTTACTACGTACTTACGTAGTAGAGAGAAAGTATGAGTATTATTGCTGGAGCACAGATCTGATTTTTTTGAAAAAAAAAACCAGTGTTGTGGGGTGTCGGAAAATTGAAGAAAATTACTTCCTGTAACATGTGCCGATGCCGAAAAATCGATGACAGCAAAACGTCCGTTTGTGATCAACGTTAGCCCCTCAACAGTTCAGACAATTTTCTCTAAAATTGTTATTCCCTCGACGAACTCGAAGCCCTGCGAGTTTAAAATGAACATTTTGATTTTTGGAGGGTAGTGTACATAAAGCCCCGAACACATTTTCAAAATTTCCTTAAAAATGGCTCCTAGTGTTTTTATGAAAACTTTTATTCAGCTAGCATAAAGAACGTTTAAAAAATTACGAAGGTCTCATGTTTGTTGAAATCTCTGAATTTTCGAAAGTTGCAAAAGATCACATTTTTTGACAGCCTCCTACAGCGAAAATATTGAAGAAAGATTTTTTTCCTTAATGAAGTTCTTGAAATACAGTTGTTGAAAAAAGGTCATGTACAGTTTTTCGAAAATATGAATAGTTTTCGTGTAATTTTGCCCCGCCGACAACAACCGCTGTATTTTGACCACAGAGTCGACTAGTTTCGAAAAATTAATTTATCCGATAAACTTTTTGGTCTCAAATTTTAGCCTGGTTCTTAATCCTTTGATTATAGTAATTTAACTAGTTCTCTTTGAATTCACCAGATAATGCAATGGTAACTTTCTAGGCGGAATGAACATAAAATGAAAACGCAGTTACCAATAAATATCAGCTGTTTTCGAGGCGTACCACTTCTTTCTCTTTTGCCTGGATCAAAATCGTTTTATAATTTTCGTGTACCTTCACCTAGTAAATGGAAGGGGAGATATTTTTAACAGCTGAATACCTATGGAATGTCATTTAATGAAAGTGATAGAATTTGTTTCTGTTCGCGGCCAAGATTCTTAATCGTTTGTATGGATTTTATTTTCATGCTCCGACGGTGGGTGGGACCATTGAAGAGTCCCAATGATTGAAACGTATTCCGAATTTTATTCACCTTTCCTCTTGTCCTAAAACCTTGATGATCCTTACTACCTATTAAAAAAACATTTAGATGGTAAAAGTCAAGGTGAGATGGCTCATTGTCGACAATCGTTGCCGCTGCTGCGACTCCTTCAGCCTGGTCCTGGGGATCTAGAACTGAAGGTGGCTGTATTTTGACACTATAAAGATAGCCCCTGTCTGAGGGAGAATTCTACCTGGCGGCTGCTCTGAAATGGTAGTTTTCTGTAGTTTCTCATATCAATAAGAGACGAATGCCACAGCAGTACCCTAACAAACGGGCCATGGATCGCGCGCGATCTTCCCTTCCTCTTCTTCCTATCCACTCCCTTACTCACACTAGCATGCACCGCGATACCACACATGAGGGGAAGCGGGTCAGGAATTTAAAGCTTGTCACGGCTGTGGCTGAGCCCTACTACGGGAGGTATCTATTGGGGAAAACTCCGCAAGCTGTCGTATGGATCGGCACCGGATCTCACTTTTCAGCGGGGAAGTTCACCGCCACCTTTCGGGGTTTAACATGCACTATACTCGCGGGATTTAAGATGAAAGTAGTTGACGCACTTGGAAACATGAAATACTCACTTGGTGACTGGGAAAAAATTCTGATACTCCTTTGTAACTTTCTGAGAATCTGAGTTCCAGTGTTTGACTAAAATACTGTTAGTACACTTTTGTGTATTCGTATGCGCTTGTTGAGCTTTTTTTTTTAGTTTTACCTTGTGCACGAACTCTGATGAAGTATATTTCCTGTTAGATACACTAGTTTTTGTTTTATGACTCCAGTTAAAGCGCATTTAAATGCCAAGACGGCTCTTAGTGTTGCAAATGAAGATGAATCACCGGAGTACAATGCAACCTCGTGCATAATTTGGAGGTGGAGGTGCTCATTGTGTCAACCATGTAGTGTGTGCCTGGATGGGGCCGGTGCGAAGCGGAAGAGACATCGAGCAGCGAGAAAGTAAAACGGTAGTTAACGTTCATGACCATGGTACAAATGGACGAATATGAATGAACTGCAATCTGTAATTGGTGACGCACTACCTCTTCCTATATTTGTTTTAAGTAACGCTAGTGTTGAGAGATGACAGTAATCTAAAAGAACATTACACGTGGGCGTAATTCACTTATTTAACTCTTAACTAATCCATTGTAAGATATTTTGCGGCTACAAACAAAATTTTGTTTGTAATGCTAGTGCTATACTTAACATTAAAATTCTTCTGTGCAGTTACTTCTCATCTTCATTTAAGTCTTTTTACTACCATTTTTATGTTGTTCCCTCGTTAGAAATAGTTCAGGGCATTAATTTATGTTTAAAAAAATTATTTTAATAGGGCATTCCCATATCCGGACAGGGGTCTGGTTCCGAGGAATCCGATTAGGAAGGAATCTAACTGTACGCGAAGAACTCTCTGCTCTCAGTCCACACTTTCGCCCATCGAAGTGTACACGCACTGGAGCGTGGTGTAACTGGAGCGCCAGTGGGCGGTTGCTTGCGAACCGGACGTCCTTTGCATACGCGACTGACGGAATGTGAGTACAAATGCTTCTTCGCAGCCTGCTCACAACGGCAGCTAGCTCCTACTCTTTACATTGAGCTGCTGGATTACGGAAAAAAGCTTCTTAAATTACTTTGGGGGTGAAGTATTCAAATTAAGGAATGAATTTATATCCGAAACCTTTTTCTGTTTTGTTTTGTTTTGTTTCTTTTTCTGTTTTCGATATTGTTTACGAAATTCCTTTATCGAACAGACCAAAATTACACGTTTGATTTATTTTACCTGATTGTGCTGCCGACGCAAAGGCGTGTAGAGGCAGGCGAATTTCCTTGTTTTCAAAGAAAACTTCGGCTACAGCACCTCGGGGGGGGGGAGGCCCTAAGGCCGCACCCCTGGGGGGGGGGGTCGGCCCAAAATGGTCACCACGCGATAGGAACATTTTCAATTTTTTTACAACAAATCCTTGGTAAAATAACTGCATTTTTTCAAATGGCAAATGGCAAACGTTTTTGGGTTCTTTGCTTTTCTATTGTGTCGATTTTGTCATTATTCAATACCATTTTCAACTTGTGTTTGCTGCTTTAAACTTTAAAAGATATTTCGTTATACTGTGTTTAAAAAAATTTTTTTGAAGGTCTGGAAACTTCTAAAAACATGACTAATGTTCTTCAATGTTGTAGAAAAGTATGTAGCATTATGGAACGTTCGGTTTGAGAAATTTTCATGGAATTATTCAATAAGATACCGTGCTGGGTATGTGCGGCCTCGATAACTACGCAGGGGCCTCTGGGTCTCCGTGATCGGCAGAGGTGAGAAGCTGTTGGCGATTGGGGATCGCATGCAATTTGTCGAGACGCCGTCCCCGTTCTAGCCCCGCATCCTTGAGGCAGATTCTGCGCTCCTCAATTAGTGGCAGCCCTAGGCACATCCTCTGCGCGCGGGCGGGCGGACGGGCGGGCGGCTGGCTCCGAGCTGCATGGCCTGGGAGCCGTCTTGGCCAGGTAGAGCGCAGTAGAGAAAGCAACATTTTTAGGAACTCCGAAGTATCAGTATTGCACTTTATTGAAAGTATGCAATACAGTTCTCATGTAAATAATGTCTGACGTTTCATGTTTCTTATAAAAATACACTGTTCATAGAAAACAAACTGTAATTATAATGAACGAGAAAATAATAGCTGTCATCTATTTATTGACTATGCTTGGAATCTTCGGAGAGCTACTCCTTGTTCCTTTGACATTTATTCCCCTCAAAATGTGACCGTGCGATCAGCATTTACGATAGCCTCATAGATTCTATTCGCATTGAATTGGTTGTATATCGAATAATATATCAGCAATAGATTAATTTCTAGTCGATAGTTTGGCACAAAAAAGGAAAAAGATATGAACAGGAAAGGAGAAAGCATCGGCTTTCGCGGCTGGAGTCAGTATTTACTTGGTTGTGTGACGATGGCCTAGGAAGCTGCGTACCAAGTAGCAAAGAGATTTCCGGCCCTGAAAGTATATATTTCAGTCAGTCCCGATTGTTCCTATAAGTTGACATCTGCAATGTTCAAAAAGCCGTTTAAGTCAACAATGATTTTCTGTGAAATTATTGAGTTTTAAGAAAGTTAATCTTAATTGTGTTCTGATCATGGAATGGAATTTATTGATTTCCTCTTCAGCACTGCCGCTTTTTTTGTCAAATTGTACGGTATCAATACAGTTTTGATGTTTGTAGATTGAAAGAAAAATACCGAAATTTTGGGAAGTCCGGCATTGTTACTCGTATTCACCAACATCACGATGTCTGGAATTTTATATGTCGAGCTTGTTGCGTACGAATGGATGAATAATAAGATTTTGCCGTGTGCCACTAGTAATGGTCCGGTGTCCAAAACTCCGTCAAATTTCGTATGTAATTATTGCATTTAGAATCCTGTAGTCTCCATTTATCAATAAACCAAAGTCTGATGAATAATGTAAAAATATTGAATAATTGGTTTCACACTAAAAAGGACGAGGACCTTGCCTTTTAAAACGAGGACCCTGTCATTTGTTTTAACTGTGTAAAGACCACAAAAATTGCTAAATACGAATTCAAACTTACTTGGATCCTAATGTCCTAATAAACATCTGTAGGACCGTAGTGGATGATTGTGATGAAATTAAAACTGCGAACTTGTTATTTTAATTTGCATTGTGGCATATTGTTGCAAAGAAAATGACACATGGTCATTATTTTATCATTTCTGCAGAATATAAAATTAATTTGTAATCATCAGTGTTCATTTGTTGTGAGAAAAAATGTTGATGCAAGAATAAAACCCAACATCAATGCAATCTCCTGCCTTTTCTCTGCATGCAAGATGTTAATGGATATGATTCAAACCTATACAATAACTTCAAAGTTCATAGTGTTACTCAAATTCTTCTCCTCGTCAATTTCATGTGCTGCTTGCGCGGGCACTCAAATTGCCGTTGGTTTGCAGTGCTTTCATCGAGCCGCCTGCCCCCTCGCCAGCCATCCTTCTTTGTTCTTCCCTCGCGACCTTCCACTCCATTTCCTGGTCGTGTGTGTTCCTTTGCCTGACCTTCACGTCACTATTTCCCGATACCGAATTCTACGCCGGTCTAGGAGAAAAGAAACTGACAACATGTTGCAAACTTCTGAATATTATTCATGTGACGTCCTTGGCGGTGTACTGTGCCCGGGGAAAATCTGTCCGCAAAGCGGAATCAGGGGCTTGTATTAAAAATTACATTTACGTTCTTAGCAGCCGGATCACCGAGAAACAAATGAAGGGGCAACACTACCAGCATTTTATGATTGTGGTGAGTACGCAATTTAGATTTTCATTTGTTACAAACTACAGTTCGTGCTACCAACATAATTTCTGTTGGCAAGCACTCTCACCAGCAAGGTGCCACTGCGGAGAGACTTTACTGGCGCACTATATCTTACCGTTTCATTATCATGGACCCATTTTTTGAACGGAATAATGTGAAATCTGTTCAAAAAAATCAACACTTTAAAGGTGACGTAAACTATTTTTGAAAAAAGAGCGAGTAGGTTTCGTTAGGCTAGCTTGTAGAAATGAAGCAGGAAAATTCGAAGATAGTAGTTCTTGTTGGTCTTTGTATAGCTGTGCGTTATATTTATGTCGTTTGAATAGATATTTATGGGATGAATTATACTAATATATTCTTTATGACACTAAAAATTTTCGTCCCTGACGCAGTTAAGATAAAAAGAAATCTCCTCACAGGTGTAGGGAATAGAGCATTTTTACTTTTCGTTTGTTGACAAAATCGTCGTTGGTGAAGCAAGACACCCCCTCCCGTCCTCGTTGCCGGATTCCGCTCCGCGTTGTAAAACTCGGACGACTCATCTAAAGCAGCTCGGCTCCCGCTTCTTGCGCTGTTTTCGCCGCTCGTCCGCGAAGAGGCGCGGAGGCAAGGTCACGCCCGCCGGGCGACCACGCCCGGACCGGTCTCCGCCGCCGCCCGACGCTCCTTGGCTCGTCTCGACCCGCGGGGGCGGCGCGCGGCGGGGCGGGGCGGGGCGGGGCGGGGCGGGGCTGGGCCGGACAAGCTTCGGGTGGTGCCCATCGCAACCTGCCCGCCGCCGCTGCCAACGGTAGAACGCACTTAGGTGGAAATCCCACTCGGTTCTGGCACTGTGTCAACCCATCGAAAAGCATTCTGAATAATTTAGTTTATGAGCATGGGGACGAAAATGCGTACGAGAACGATGCTCTCTTGCGGAAGTTTCAGTGTAAAATTATTAAAAAACAGAAAAAATAATCCCATTATTCCCATTAACTCAAAGAATGCGTATAACAAAGTTTAGTAGAAAACAAAAAACTTCTTATATCGAAGAGATATTGTTTTAAAAGTGTTTTCTTGGTGACGTATGTTAGGTATTATTATATATTATGAGAATTCAGAAGAAAGTGGCAATATCCATGGAATTTTATAAAAGCAATATTTGCTTGAAATATCGTTATCGTATCTACGCTGGTCTTGTGATAGTGGACAGAAAACCGAAGGAGACCTGGTTGGCTCAGATATTTTCCTGCTCAGAAGAGGACAAGGGAGAGTAGAGATTAATAGTGTTGGCGTGTTTCTTTGCTACCGTGCCTCTTCGGAGCCAGAAAGAAGTTCCAAAGTCCGCAGGCTTGCTGAAAGCAGCAGGAGCACAAATCTTCGTAAAGCGAACACATTACGTAATCGGAGGCAATTTCGCGAGTCGCTATCTGTATACGGATCCTTGCCCTGACAACACGTTTGGGCATCCCCTCCACTCCCCCTAGCCTGACTCTGACATCGTCCAGCTCGATCTCATTCATTTTCATTAGCGGACCTTACAGCACGGAGTTGCCGGTCCCGACCAGTCATGGGCAACTGCTGTTCACATGCCGAAATGGCATTTGGACAGGTTCATTACATTACGATAAATGTAATGTAATATAATTACTTTCATTAATAATTATGATGATTTTTTTTGTATCGGACTAATGCGTCTTATGTTTTCTCATGTATATCTGATGTGTACTGGCGAGATAGGCAGAGAATTCTTAACCCCTCACGAATAAGTATCTTTTCTCCATGTTCTTGTGTTGGATGAGAACACACATACAGCTTTTCCAGCTATCAAAGTTACCATTAGTAGAAAAAAGAACTTGAGCTGGAAACTGTAAAAAAAGAGACGCTCAGAGCAGGATGATTGTCTCGTGTTCAGAGAAAAAGGGAAAATGATTCTCATAAGTTTTTATAACGTTCCAGTGGAAGGAGAGACGACGAAAAGTTTGGATAGAGAAAGCTAGACGACTACTCTTAAAGAAAGAAGAAAACAACGTTCATTGTAACGAATAAATAAATTTCCCGCATGACTGTTGCCTTTCGAATTTTCGGCTATTACCGTAAACATTGTCTATTCACCGAGCGTAGACGCTCTCTGCGTGCGCCTTGGGAGCTGCGGATGCCGTCGCAGCGCGTAACGGAGCGCCGACCGCGCAAGGACAAGGACAAGGCCGCGGGCGGGCGCTCTGCTCCGCGCGGTGCTCCCTTTTTGCTCTCCTCCGCCGCCGCCGCTGGGCGCTTCGCGCTCCTTCTTTTGCCTGAGCTTCTGCAGCTGCTTTTTTTTTTTTTTGCGCCGCCGTTGGCATTTGCAACCGCTTCGGAAGTACGGGTCGGCCAGGTGAGAATAGCCCCCAATTACCTGAAACGCAGGTGGGAGGGTGGATTTCCCTCGCCGCCGCGCGGTTGCGCGTGGAGCGTTTCTCACGTGCAGATCTCAATTCAATTCGGTCCATCGGGCCTGCTCGTCCGTCGGTCCACGTAAATTTCTTTACGCTCCTTTTTTCATCTAGCGGAGAAAGAAGGTATCTCTCGAACGACTAAAAAAGGCGATTTAGATTTTTCTCAGTCTTCTTTTAAGTTTGAGGATCTTTTGAATGCGGTAAATCTACAACATGGGACGGCCGGCTTTACTTCCCCTCCGAAGGAAGGCTTACGAGGGATTTCTTCGCTCTGTGAAAATCCATGGTTTCGATTGGGTGTGAACCCGAAAACTTGGGGTATAACAGCCCGATACGCTAACCTGTCGAAGCAACTGTGGGGGATTTTCAGCACTAGCTATAGGCTAGGGCGATTTCAGCCGCTGTGTGCACGAGAGTTCTAGTATCTACTCTGATGGGTAGTTTTCCATGGTTTCTCTATCAAAATACCAGGTGAATCCTGGAGCGGTACCCTAACAAAAGGACCAGGGACCGCTCGCCATCTTTCCTTCCTCTTTCCTTCGAACCTCATCCTTTACTTACACACACTTACTACAATACGATGCATTCGGGAGCTAAGAGCTTGTCGCGGCTGGGTGGAGCTCCGATTGGGGAGGTGCGTGGAGGAGGACAGTCCACAAGCTGAGTGGAAGGTCGGCGCGGGGTCTCTCTCATTTTCACCACAAGCGCCTTCCTATCCTATTTGCCTTGGTTGTAAATTGAGTTTTGCCGTTCTTCTCCTGCCAATGTATGCATGAGATCCCTACTGGGTTTGGCCTTTGCTTCGCCGGGGAGGCATGGGCGAGGCGGGGGCTGGGCGTTGGCCGGCGCGTGCCTGGCGCGTGCCTGAGGCTGCGAGAAGCCTCCGCCCGCTCCGCATTCCTCCGGATCCCCCCCCCCCGCCTCTGCCACGCCGCTCACCTCTATTTAGATGGCGTTGAAAAGCCGCCGCTGTCGGGGCTTGAACTTAGAATTTTAAAATCTACGCTACTTCGGTTGCGGACACCTTACCCGATAACACGCGATAATTCTTTACGTGTTAAAATAACATGGACTCATATTTGAACGTTCCCACCAAGCTCCAAAATAAAGATATGAATTGCAAACAACGCGAGCGATTCGGAAGGCAGTGCCTGAAAGGCTGGCATTGTACTGTACAGCCACCCAATCACTGCCGTCCCTATTTCTTTCATTTATATTTTTTTACGTCAAATTCTTGTATACTTGTATATTCTTATAACCGTCTCAGTGTACAGTATCGTATGATATTTTGAATACTCAAACACGAAGCACAAATGAAGATGTATGTTCTGTCACAATTACTCTGATTTTTTGGAAATCGAAGTTTTAATAATTTTCATTCATATCAAGAGCGGATTTGACGAATTTGTTATTATCTCTCATTCTTGACCCATTAATTTCATTCAATGGTGTATTTAGATGGTGAAGTGTT